>JASAOP010002768.1:0-85254 GCA_030849055.1 Crithidia thermophila
GTGACTCTTTTTGTTTTCTCTAGTTACAAGTAGTCGTGTGCGCGTGTGTGTGTGGAACATCAAAAAAGCAGTGGGGATGTCTACAGCACCGTCGCAGCGCAGGGGCCTGCCGCAGCCTTACGCAGCGCAGAGTCGCACCAAAGAAAGTGCAGCCAGCGCTGTTGCGTTCAACCGGTCAAGCAACGGAGCGGCGGCCAGCAACACCCATCCACCTGCTGCTGCGCCGCCGTCTGCGCAAAACTATCGCCGGCCTGCCAACATGACGTCGTCTGGCGTGCACAACGCAGCTTCACAACAACAGCAGCAACAACAACAAACTCAACAACAGCCGGAAGACAGGTCGTACTTTGCACGTCCAGCCGCAGCCACCTTCCCATGGTCCTCCCGTCCCAACCAACCTCAGGACAGCAACTACAGCACCGCCACCTCGCGACCGCTCTTTCAACAAGCAAACTTCCGCAACAGTGACGAGGCTGCGGACGCGTCCAGCACCTACGCCGACCTCTCCGCCACCCCCGAGAAGCAGCGACGCGTGATGGGTCACGAGGACGCGGAAGAAGTGTTTGGCAGCACGCCCCCGGCGCTGCAGGCGGCGTCGCAGTACGCTGACCCACGTAGCGGTGGCGGCCCCGCGCCGCAGCCGGGCGACTCGTCCCTTGTCTTCGCGCTTAGTGAAGACAGCGAACTGAAGGTGCTGGCCAGCCGCGTCGGAGCGCCACCACAGCAACAGCCAGCACCAGCACCAGCACCAGCAGCGCCGGGGGGAGCATCCGCCCCTGCATCGGCTGTCAGCGTGGCCGTGCGCGCCAACCCACAGCCCCCGCCGGTGGTGAGCCGAGGCGGTGGCACTGCACCGGCGCCGGGTGCGCGTCGACCGGGCTCGGACGTGCCAGCCGCCGCCGCCGCCGCCGTGCCCACTGTCCACCACAACCCCGGCAACGGTGGTCCTCTCCCGCACCAGCTGCAGCCGCACACCCCCAGCGCGCACCGTGCGGCTACTGAGGGGCCGGATGGCGAGAACAGCGTCCCTAGCGGACCGAAGCCGTCCGTGCAGGTCGCCTACCCGCCCCCGCACTCCTCCTCCGCCGCCACCAGCGTCGGCTCCACCTCCGCCCCGCCGCAGCCGCCCACGACACGGGTCAACGGGCCGTCGTCGAACAGCGCCTTCGTCTACCGTACGAGCCCCCATGAGCTGCGCTCGCCGCCCGCGCTGCACGTCTGCCCAGGTGGGATTCCGGGCACCGGGGTGGTGGTGCCTCCCACGGCCGCCGCGGGTGCGGGATCCGGCGGCAGTGGAGCTCGCTGGGTTGCGCCAGGCGGTGCGCCGACCGTTTCCCTCTACCCGGCCGGTCTGCCACCACACGGTGGAGGCGTGTCGTCGGCCTCGATGCCCCTCAGCAGCGCCCACGCCGGCCGCGCTGGAGCCCACGCTGGCAATGTCAGCCGCAGCCACGCCGCCTCCGCCGCGCCGGAAAACGTCCCCAACTCTCTCCGTAGCCTGCACGGCAAGACGCTGTCGATGGACGGCCGCTCGCAGCACAGCAGCAGCACCCCGCCGCCGTCCTCCGCCTCCGCCGGGCACCCGATTGAAAAGAACTTCACGCCGGCGCAGCGGGAGGCGGTGCTGGCGGAGGTGCAGCAGGAGTTGTACCTCAACTACTCCGCCGTCCCGGTACCACCGGACATGATCAACACCGGCGACACCGACGAGCGCCGCCGCCGGCTGGAGCAGCGACAGAAGCAGATCATCTACGGCAAGGAGACGGAGGGCTACGCCAAGTACACGTGCCTGGTGCCCCGCCCCTGCGATCGGGAGTACCACAACCCGCTCCACGCCGTCACCCCACGCCCGGAGTACGACTGCAGCAAGCGGCAGTTCGACCGCGTCCTCAACGCGTGGCGCCGGCAGCTGCACCAGTGGGATGACTGCGACCTCGACCAGCCGGACGCGAAGTTTCTTCCGGGCGGGCACGCCACTCTGCTGGAGCTCTCTTTGGTGGAGGCGCCTCCTTCCACGCCGACCCCCACGCACGGCGAGCAGCAGCAGCAGCAGCCTCCACCCCCACCGCTCCCGCCACACCAGCAGCAGCAACAGCAGCAGCCTACTGGCGTGCTACACTCCATCGCCCACGTCGCGGCCATGGCGCACGACGATCACCCGCACCACAATCCAAAGCAGCCGCAGCAACAACAGCAGCCGCAGCAACACGATCAGCAAAACGGTCGTGGACAGGGTCGCGCGGGTGGCGCTGACGATGTGCACGGCGACGACGAGGACGAGGGGGTGTCGCACACGCGCAGTCCGGTGTTCACGGGCAACACCCCCACGTCGGGCCTCTACTCCAGCAGTCTCAGCATGCACCTCAACTCCGGCCGGGCCTCGGCCATGGCGGCGGCGGCGTGCACCCCATCGCGGCCGCAGATGCCCGAAGGCGCGGAGGGGCCGCAGGTGGACGACTACTTCTTTCTGCACATGAACTCCGCCAACAGCCGCATCGCCTCCCCTTTCCACCCGACCTATTCGGGCAGCAGCCACGTTGCCGCCGGCGCCGCTGGTGGTGGTGGTGGTGGTGCGACCAGCAGTCACCACTCCCATCACCACCACAGCAACAATCCGAACATGGGCGGTGGGTACAGCAGCTACAACCCCACCAACATGGGCAACAGCGCTGCTGGCACCACCGCCACCACGCCCTACCACGCCTACGGCACCAGCAGCGGCGGTGCCGGGAATGGGCGGAGCAGCACGAACTCCTACTATCAGCAGTTTATGCGCAACAACAACATCAACTACGCCCACCACAACGGCGGAACACCGGGGAACAACTACGCGGCGCACACCGGACTCACGCCCGCGCACCGCCCGCCGAGTCGCAGCACCATGCCGCACCACATCACCGCCATCTTCGGCAGCGAGTACGAGCTCATGACCCCGTCGGGGCCTGGGTCGCCCTCCGGCATGCCGCACAACCCGCGCAGCGGCGGCAGCCCGTATCGACTCAGCGAGCCATGGCTGTCAAACCGGCGCAGTCCGACGTATCAGATGCCCGGCGCTCAGGCCGCCGCGCACTACCCGGCTGGGCAAATGAACAACGGCGCCATGGCCGCAGCAACGGCGAACACCGTGTCCGGCAGTAACGCGTGCACGCCGTCGTCGGGCGTCATTACGGCGGTGAACAGCGCGGGCACGATGGTCATGACGGGCACGCGTGGCGAGTCGCCGCCGCAGACGACGGAGCTGGCGCTGATCCCGAGCACGTCGCAGTCCAGCGGCGGCGGCTTCGCGCAGTCCCCGTACGGCTTCCGCGTGCACTCCCCTGTGCAGCCCTCTCAGCAGTCCTCGCAGCAGCAGCAACAGCAGACACAGGTGCAACCGCAGCAGCCGACGACCTACGCAACGCCTCTCACACGCCCACAAAGCAGGCCGGGGGTGGTGGTGGTGTGCCCGCACACAACGACGAGTCCCAGCCGCAGCCCCATCGGCCTCCCACAGCAGCAGCAGCAGCAGCAGCGGGTGGCCATCCCGACAACAATGGCGGCAGCGACTCGGTCACGGCGGGGGAGTGGCATCGCGCCAGCTCCAACAACGTGGACGCCACCAAACATGCAACCCCACGTCCGGCCGAGCCCCCATACACCGCAGCTGCACCTCGCTGCCGCTACACCGCCATCGACGAAGCGGTCGAATGGGCAAAATTAAAGCGACGAAAGCGGGTGTGTGGGTGCAGGCTTCTGTTGTTAGTTACATTCTGTTTTCTCTTTTCTTGTTATTCTTGTTGCGAGTCGGTTGATGAGAATCAGAGCGTTCGATGCTTCGGTGTGATGAAAAAGCGGAGAAGCGTTTTTATAACTTGCACTTCCAACTTCTCCTCTTTTTCGTTCTGCTGCTGTGACTTTTTTTTTTTTTACGACTTGCAAAACGAGCAACCAGTGATTCTAGATGATGGACGCTGAGCTTTCAACCTGATTTTTACATTACAGAAAAAAAAATTGACGAGAGAGAGAGAGAAGAGAAGCTATTTAGAGGGTTGCTTGGCGCGATAGACGTCAAGCACGCTGTAAAGCTTTTTTATCCTTCTCATATTGTGATGTTTTGTTTCTCGTTGACCTCTCTATTGGTTTGAGCCTTCTTTATTGAAGACAGGACGCTTGCCCGCGAAGAGAAACGCGGTGTATCGAAGCGTCGCGCATGTAAATCAGCAGCTTGTTCTTTTCACTTCCGTTCGGTGGCTGGTTTTCCCCCTTTTTTTCCACTTTGATCGTCGCGGGGCACGCGTCTTTTTTTTTCCTTTTTTCTGCCCATATTTTGTTTTCCGCTTAGATCTCTGTTTCTGAGGTTTTTCTTCAGTGGGTGTCTGTCAAAGAGAATCACCCGCCGTTGCCATCATACAATTCTACAAAACAGCCATTGAGCACAGGGATGCCTCAGCGCTCCTAACTATCGTCAGCTCTACCGAATTTGAACTTCTTCTTCTATCCAGACTGTTTCTCCCCAACTAATCTTATGCAACGCATACTGCAACTGCTCCGATAGAAAAGGTCGCGCACCCTACAGTTTAGCCTCTTCTTAGAAAGCTCAATGTGTTTGCGTAATTAACTCATGCAGAGTTAACTTCGTAAATTGAAAATTGCTTTCATAAAAAAAAAAAAAAAAGGAGCGTCTTCCCGACTGCGCATCACCAGCTACCGTGTGTGTCAACAACAACAACAAAAAAAAAGCACTATATTCTTTTTTACGCTATTATCAGAAAAAAAAAAAGATAGGAAAACATTTTATTCTCCATCTAATTTCTCTCCGAAAGCGAAACTCTTCTCCCTCTTCCATCTTTTCTTTCCACTCACCTCCTTTTCTTGATTTTGGCAAATTCTTCACAAAACGGTGCAGCTAAGAGTCGGCACCCTACTATTTTCAATAAACACCTTGATTCAATTAGCTGTTTTTATTTTTTCTCTTTTCTTATTCTTGTACATACCTGCTTTCACCAAAGTCAGCGTTTGCTTCGTCTTCCACATCAGAACCTGACGTGTATATAATTTAAACTTAGCAGTCGCGTCTCTCACATTTACCCATCACTCACACACAAACACCCACATACACACACATAAGTGCGCTTGTCCAGCTCGCGTGTACATAGTAACTCCATCAAGCGAGCTCCTATCTTTTCACCTATTTCTATACAACAAAAAAAAAAGAGTCTGAGGATCAGCCATGTCGAAAGCTCTCCCACCCATTCAGGAGTCGCACCGCCGTCACGAGGCAGCGGAGCGCAGCCACTCCTACTCCCGCAACTCCGCCCGCGACGAGACGAACAACTCCTACGCCGGGTCGGAGCGCAACCAGTCACCAGGCCGCTTCGCTGCCTCGGATGGGCAGTACTCCGGCTACACGACCCTCCCCCGCATGCCGCAGGTGGAGTTCTCGCTGGGCCCCATCAAGGAGCGCACCATTCCGCCCTACAACGACCTCGACGACCCGCACCTGGCGCCGTACTGGGCACGCAAGGAGATGCTGATTCACGAGCGGGCCCGGCAGCGCCGCGAGGAGCGCCGGCAGCTCGAGCAGGAGGAGCAGCGCAAGGCGGCGGCGCGTCGTCGCTTCCTGCGCCGCCGCCGCGAGGAGCGGGAGGAGATGGCGACCCGCAAGGGCTACCAGACGCTGGAGAAGGAGGAGGAGGAGAAGCAGCAGAAGAAGATGGCCGCATCCAAGGAGAACTCCCGCCGCGCACCCACGAAGCCGGCGGCGGCGCGCGGCGACGGCGCGGCGGCGGCGAACGGACGCACGCGGCAGCACCAGCAGCAGCAGCAACAGGCAGCGGCCGACCCAGCCCCTGCAGCGGCGGACCCGGAGTCGTACTCCGACACGGACGACGACGAACACGGGGCGGCGGAGGAGCCGTCGTACCCGGCGGAGGAGCAGCACCGCGCCGCCTACGAGACAAGCTCGTCATCCGCCGCCTCCAGCCGCAGTCCATCCGCTGCGGCGAAGCACGAGGACGACGATGAAGCGGAGCCGGCGCAGCACCGCGGCATCATGGAGACGGCGAAGGAGGCGATCGACCGTCTTAAGGAGAAGTCCAGCAGCGACGAGGACTCCGACGAGGACGAGAAGGCCGCGCCGGCGGCGAAGGCGGTGTCGGCCTCTGCCTCGGAGCTCTCCACGCCGTCGGCCAAGCCGCTGCACAACGAAGAGTCGGAGCCGGAGAAGGACGAGAACGACGACGACGCCCAGGCCGCGCCAGCGCTGCACGCGCAGGAGGAGGAGTCGGAGAAGGCGCCGGCGTCCAACGCGTACGACGACGACGCCTTCGAGGAGGAGTTGTCGCCTTCGAAGGTGGAGGCGGCGGCGCAGCGGCACGACTCGGCGGCCTCGTCGAAGTCTTCCGCAGCGGAGTACCGGCAGTACCCGGAAGGAAACGCAGAGGCCAAGGAAGAAGAGGAGGAGAAGGAGGCAGCACCCGCAGCGGCAACTGGCGGCGACGCGTACGACGATGACGCCTTCGAGGATGAGCTGTCCTCGAAGAAGTCCTCGGCGGCCGTCTCGCCAAGGAAGGAGGAAAGCGACGATGCGGCGACCTACCCCGTGTCGGAGGGCGTCACGCCGCAGGCGGTGCGGCTGGAGGCAACCGAGGAGGAGCCCGCCGTGGAGGCAGACAAGAAGGACGCCGACAGCGACGCCTACGACGACGACGACTTCGAGCAGGACGCGGAGCAGGACAAGTACGCCGAGCTCGGCGACGAGAAGCCGCACGCGACGCGCGAGCTTGACGTCGCCCCGGCAGCGGCGAAGGCGGAGGAGGCGGCGGCCTACGACGACGACGACTTCGAAGACGAGCTCTCCTCGAAGAAGTCGTCCAAGAAGGCAACCCCGCTGCCGTCCGACGACGACGATGACAGCACCACTGAGTCCTCCTTCGCGGACCACCCGGCCCCGGCCAAGACCGCAGCAGCGGCGGCGGCGGCGGACGCGTACGACGATGACGACTTCGAGGAGGAGTTGTCGCCCTCGAAGGTGGAGGCGGAGGCGGCAAAGAAGGTCGCGGCGGCGGCGGTGCCAGCCTCGTCCATGAGCACGTCGGAGCTCTCGTCGGAGGTGTCGACGCCGCGGCCGGCGCCGGTGGCTGCCGCGGCGAAGCCTAGCAGCGACTCGGACGACGACGACTACAATGATGACTTCGACGAGATGTAAGGAGGCGAAAATACGAAGGAAGAAAAGAAGAGAGAGAGCGAGAGGCTGTGCTGCATCTGCCGGTGTGGCCTATCTTTTTTCTCTATCTTCTCCTTTGCTCTTTCTGGCCTGCTCTGCTGAATCGTCGAGTCACCTTTTGCCTCTGTAGTATTATTAGTATTAGCCCATTTGTTGCATTCTACGTACATATACAAATCTATTCTGTCTCTAAGTTTATTCTTTACCTTTGCCTTTTCTCGCTTGCTTCATTGCCTTCCTCCTCGATGTTCTCTACTCAACTGGTCTCTCGTCCGATCCGTACAATCGGTCTTCCTTTCTCCACTCCTTCCCCGCAAGGTGCTCTGCAGAATGTTATGTAGCCGTACGTTGTTTACCCTCTTCTTTTTTTTTATCTAGATTAAGTTTATTTCTTTGTACTATTTTCATGATTTGTTTGTGCTTCTTCTTTTTCCTTTTTTTCTGTCCCGTTTTCGTTTTTGTTTGCTGCTCTACAATAAGTGTGGTAGAGAAACCCAGCAAAATAATAACAGAAGAGAAAACAACAGAAGGCTTCTTTTTTTTTTTTTGTTGTTGTTTCTACCGGTGATTTTTTCTTTCACGTCTTCCACGTGGTTGAGCGGTACAATTGCTCATCGCTTCTTTTCATCTGTTTGACCTTCACGTCTTTCAGTAATTTCGCTACTTCCCTCAACTTTTCTGTTCTCTTTTTTCAAGTATGCACGTATATGCTGTGCGTATGCAAGAATGATTTTGGAAACTGAAAAGCGTTCTGGGGAGCGGCATAGCCAAGTGGGTTTCGTGATACCATGTTTGTTTTCCCTCGTCTGTTTATCGATGTTTCTAGCTTTAATGAGTTTTCATTTCACCTGTAGCTTCCGCTTTGCTTTTTTTAAATAATGTTTACTTTCCGTGTTTTCACAAAAGCAGAACAATTTGCCACTCTTAGATGTATGTCAAACCTTTCGATTTTTCTCGTTTTATCTTAACATTCCAACGCAGCTGCCTTTTCAGGCACCCTTTTCGTGTACTCCGAGAATTCAAAACAACAACAAAATAGACCGATTAATAATTATTATTATTAAACGAAGAGCTGATTTTTTAATGCGGCAGTTCTTGAATACAGCCTCCTTAATATTCGCAATCAGAGGCGTGTGTGTCTTTCTTTTGGCGCTGTGTTGCATTGTCCTGTGATTAAAATCGGTGCGCTTGAGTGGATCGAAGAGGAGGCTGCTTGAATGGCATCTCCTTAAAAAACACGTAGAAGTCGCAAGAAAATCGAATTTGCAGGCTGGAAAAGAGTACTTCGCAGTCACCAGCTACTTTTCAGTGTAAAAAAAGAAAACTTAATATGAATCTGTTACTCCACTGTCCATTCCATATTCTTCTTTGTTTTGTCAAACCTTTTTTTTTGTTTCCTTTCTTTTACCCATTTGCCTTCGAAAGTTCATTGTACGCGTGTGCGTGTGTGTGTGTGTGTGTGTATCTTCGGAAGTCTCGTCTCCCGGTTTTTTTTTTTCAAATTTTATCTTTCTTTCACAAACGTAGCAGCCGCGAGTCTTTTTTCCCATGCGCGGACCCGGTGACGACCTCTTCCGCCCGCCGGAGGGGGGCGAGAAAGAGCTGGTGGCCGGCATCAACAAGAAGAAGCAAAAGTTCGAGCTCTACCAATCCGAATCGCACAAGATGAAGTCGCTCATGATGAACAGCGCCGGTATCCGCAGCGAGCTGGCCACGGGTAACGAGCGTCCGCTGAACCCCCTCTGGACCAACTTCCCCACCAAGTGTGTGAAGCCCATCGCCTCCGTGGAGGAGATGAAGGAGAAGTTGGAGTACTTCTCCCGCTCCGACGACGTCATGGTCGTGCGCTACCACCAGAACAACTGCACCGCCTGCAACGCGGTGGACAAGGTCTTTGAGGTTTTGTGCCATCAGGCGCAGACCCGCACACCGGGGCTGAAGTTTTACGAAGTGAACCGCCACGAGGTGCCGGAGCTGACGAAAGGGCTCGTGCGCTTCCCACAGATCAAGGGCTACAGCGGCGGGCAGTGGACCGACATCGACTTCAAGCCCCCGACGGCGTTTCGCGAGGAGCTCTATAGCTCTATCGAGCGGGAGGTAAAACGGCTGAAGAATCAGGGCCGCCCGGTGACGGCGCTGGAGGCGGAGGAGATGTACTTTTCTGGCGCGGGCCCAGCCATGCTGGAAATTACGGAGGAACAGCTCATGGCCTTCTACTGCAAGGCGCAGGTGCGGCTGCACAACTACTGGAAGCAGGTCTCTTTGCGCCGCACGTGGTTCTACAAAAAGTTTATTGAGCCGGAGGTGGAGGAACAGGTGTTGGATGAGTGGCGCACGCGTTCCGTCTTTGGGGAGAAGATTGTCTACGGCCCGCAGCCGTCAGAAGAATTTGCGTAAGAGAAAAACAGAAGAAGTTTTCTTTTTCCCACAGTTTACTTGTGTGGTCTTGCTTTATGATTAGCTTCGGTTGTTGTTGTTGCTTTATGGTGTTGTCTGGGCACCATCACATATTTAGTGTTTTCATTCTCTCAATTTACTTTTCGTTCATTTTCCGCCAATTGGACGTGTCTGCATCACGCCATTCTAAAAAAAAAAAAAGAGGCTGCCTTGCGCAGCTTTCGAGTAGCGCGACGTGTTTGACTAGCTCTACATTAACGTAGATTTTTTTTTTAATTGTGTGTGTGTGTGTGATTGCGTGTGTGCAATGTGGGTATTGATATGGCGCGAATGTAGCCTTGTTGACAAAAATAATGTATATTTTTTCTCTTTACGTTGTCTGCACAAGCGCGACTGATCTATCGAAACGAATGACCGACGAGCATACAACAGAAGAACTATGCATCTGTTGAAACCCAATTTTTATTCCACTTTTTGTCTCTCTTTCTTGGTTCTTCTTTTACGATACCCACAAAAGTGCAGTCTCAGTAAACAACACACACGCACGCAAAGGCTGAAATTCCAGACGAGTGGAGCACGCAAGCATCAAGGGAGCGTGTGTTCATTCTTCTTTCCTCTCTGCATCCTTTTTTATATTATTTTGGTGTGGCTTTTACGCAGCCGAGCTGTGACGCTTTGTGTTTCTTTGTATTCGCCACGCAAAACCGCACGCAGCACCGCATTTTAAAACGAAACATTCTGCCTTCCTGAGTCTCTTTATCGACCTTTTTTTTGCTGTTTTGGTTTTTGTTTAGAAAAACAACAACCTTCTTTTTCAGAAAGGTGACACTCCTATTGTGCAATGCTCTCGCCAAGCCTCGTCTCCGCCGTCGAGCAGGATCTGGCGGTGGCGCGGCAGCTCGCGTACTTCTTCATCGGCTACTCCCCGGACGGCCAGGACATGGAGGTGGAGCCGGAACAGTTCGTCAGCGGGGCTCTGCCCGACACCGTGCAGACCTCGCACGATCCCGCCGCCAACGCCGCCACACACATCCGAGTCGCGGTGTCGAACCCCGTGCAACGCCCACGCCAGGGCACCTGCGCGGTGCTGATGGAGCTGACGCGGCCGCTGACGTGGCTGTCCCACCGCGGCCGCACGCGCGGGTCTGCTGGCGGTGGTGGGTCCGCGGCGACAGTGGGTGGTGGAGCTGCCGGGACGGCTGGCAGCGGAGGTAGTCGGCCGGCATCCGTCGCCAGTGCGAACATCTCTCCCTCGCCCAGCGCGACGGCGGCCGAGTCGGCGGTGTCCGCCACCGCAGGGGCGTCAACCTCGACGGTACCGGGCACGAGCGGCAGCACCACGGCGGCATTTTCTGCGAGTGGCGCCGGCACGACAGGCCGACAGCCTGGGCCGTCTTCAGTCTCTGCCGCTGGCACCTCGCGATCCGCCTACCCCGCGGCCGCCACCACTACCACCGCGAGCACCACTGCTGCTGCAACCCCAGCGATTGTGGTGACCGCCCCTGCTCTGCCACTCCTCGTGGCGACGGCGACGCTCGAGGTTGTCTTCCCGGCGCGATACCCGCACGAGCCGTGTCAGTGGCGGCTCTCCGAGGAAGTGACGTTTGGCGGCGTAGGGGACCACTCCACGTCCTCATGGGCCGTCACGGCAGGCCACCGGGGAGGCAGCCGCAATGCTACCGCCACCAGCACCACCACCACAACAACAAACACCGCCGCCACCACAAACGGCAACACTTTCTCCAGCACTTCCGGGGCGGCGGCTCTGCCAGGGACGCAGTTTCGAGCCGGGACGTGGACCGCTGGCACGCCGCCGGGTGGCGAGGAGGGGCTGCCACGCCGGCCCATCTCCACCCGCCTGCTCGCCGCCACCTCGGGTGAGAACACGCTGAAGTTGATGGGTGGGGAAGGGCTCCCCGCTGCTGCGGGGGCGGTGGGGGGGCCGACGAAGTTGACGGCCTTTGTGGTGCCCGCCCTTGGTCGCCGACTGCTTCGCCGGATCGCAGAGACGCGCGCGTGCTACGCGGACGGCAGGGCTGCCTCCGCCGCCTCCCCCGCTGCCCCGTCGAGTCCCCTCTTCCCCGCTGCGGGTGGGCAAGCACGGGCAAGTCGCAGCAGTGGCGGTGATGTTTCACCCTTTTTGATGGACTTCGCGTGTCTGCTGCGGTGCTGGAGTGCGATGGAGATCGATGTGCATCACCTGCTGCTCCCCTCTCGTGTAGCCATGGCGTATGGCGGGGGCGGTGCGCGTCTGCTGCGCGCCATGACGGGCACACACCTCAGCGGGGGTGGGAGTGCCAGTGCCGCCGTCGGTGCTGCGTCTAGCAGTGGAGGTCTCCTCTCTCCGTCTGGCGGCGGAGGTGGTGCCATGAGCAACAGTAATAACGTTGCTGGCGGCAGCGGCTCGGGTGCAAACAGTGGCAAGAACGCCGCAGCGCTCAACGCCTCCGCTTTACATGCCGCCTCTTCACTGGGCAGCACGTTGAGCAATAGCGGGACAGCTACGACTGGTGGGGCAAAAAGCACAACGGCACTTTTAGCCGCTGCACCCGCCGGAGCCGGAGGTGTTGGCGGGTCTGCAGGGCTGTCTGTCCCCACGTCCTCAACCGCCACCGCCCCTGTCAATCTCAGCGCTACTTTCGGTGGAAGTGGTGGTGGAATGGCAGGTGGTGCTGGTACCGCTGCTGCTGCTAATGGAAGTGGTGGTGGTAGTGGTGGGACCTCCTCCTCTGCGGTGGTCGCGGGACCGGGCAGCGCCGCCACCTCAGCCGTCACCGGCGCCTCCGCGCTTTACCCTTACCGCCGTCGTGCGGTGCGTCACTTCATTGCCGTGCTGCTGCCGCAGGGTGCGGTGGCGGTGTGTGGCAGAGTCCCGCCCACCATTACCACCACTGCCCCGACGCGACGCACCGGTCATCCGGTAGCGAGTACCACCACCGCCAACGCAACCGCGAGTGCCACCGGCACGCCATCCGCCGCCGCCGCAGCAGCAGCATCAACCGCAGGGGCTGCGACGGGCAACACGGCGAAGACGAACGTGGCGGCACGGCTGGAGAAGCTTCCCTTGTGTTTGGTGCCGCTCTACGAGCCGACCAAGAAAGACGACGCGGCGGACTCAGCACCGGGTAGCGGCAGCAACACAACAACTGCACCTCGTACCACCGCCAACACTACCACCACCGCCGCTGCCTTCGCCTCCTCGTCGCGCCGTCCTGCTGTTCCGGGCACGCTGCTGGGCTGCACCTCACAGTTTGTCCGTGGCAAGGTGCTCCCGAGCTTCCTCCTCCCCACCCACGTCCTGGGCAGCCCGTACAAGTGTGAGTGGGACGACGTGAGCCTCTTCACCGGCCGCGGTGCCGATGCCGCCCTGCACGCCAACGCCAAGCTGGCCAAGGCGCTCCGCCTGCCACACATCAGCAACCTGCTGCAGGTCCTGCGGCGTCTCGCGCGCAACGTCGGCACGACGACGACGGGAGTGGTGTACATTGACGAGGTGCTGTGGCCAACGCTGATGGAGACGGTGCGGGTGCTGCGCAGCTCGCGGGTGCCGTTCTGGGCCGGGCTGGCGGTGTGCGCGCTGCTGCTGCCCAGTGTGCTGGAGCACGACGAGCCGCGGCAGCAGTACGACTGGCAGGGCAGCGCGGATGGGCACGGCGCCACGAGCACGGGAGGCGGCAGGCCGCAGGTCGGCGTTATCCCAGCCACGCCGTGCGTCGCGTCCTCCACGTCGAAGGGTGCACGGCCGCTGCGGCGGTGGCGGCAGCACCTCGCGGAGCTGATTCAGGTCGTGACGTACACCGAGCGCGTGCTGGCGCTGGCGCGGGAGTTCACGCTGCTGTGTGAGGCCCGTCTTGTGCGGTGCGCGCTTCAACGTGGCCAGCAGCTTCTCCAGCGTGATGACAGAGGCGACTGGAGAAGCGACGGCGTGGAGACCAGTGATGCGTCGGTGCAGGCGGCTTTGTCGAGCCTCGACGCGCTCCCGCCGCCGCCGCTGGAGATGTGCCGCCGCCTGCACGCGCCGATCAGCGTGTGTGCCGTGTGTGGGCTCTCACTGCTGCGCAACACGGTGAAGCATGGAGCGGCGGGGGAGAAGGGAACGGAGTCGACGACGCGAGCCTCCACGACGGCCAGCCCAGCGGCGGAAAGACACGCGATCGGGGAGAAGGCGAAGCACACGCATACCGATTCAGGCACTGCTGCCGTGCGCAACGTCCTGCAGATGCGGCGTGCGGAAGGCTGCCTTGTCGTGCAGTGTGCGCGGTGCGGGCATGGCGGGCACGTGGAGCACATGAGCAGCTGGTGGACGGACCCGACGGTGCACTGCTGCCCGAAAGGATGCGATTGCATCTGTGAATACTAAATTTGCTGACAAAACAAATTTTGTGTTTCTTTTCTGTCACAAAAGGGGCAAACAGGGAGAATTATGTTTCATTGTTAGAACAAATTGAATATTTGTGCCGAGTCTTCGACCGCACAAGTGATAACTGCTTTATTTGCAATAGCTTGGAAAATAGGAGAAGGCCGGGTTGTGCGCTTTCATAGCAAACGAAAGCACATCAAGCGAACTCTTACCTCGCAAACACCAGTCCACAGATTCAGTTTCCCCTTCCAATGCTCTTCTCGTCATTTCTCGTTTCATTTGTTTTTCTCCACAAAACATTCTCGAATATCTGCAGGTCTTATTTCACCCTGCCAACATCTAGTGGGAGGTGAAGAAAAATTCTCGTACAGCCTACACCTCACTAGATCCACCAAATTTCATCGGCAACAAATAATTTATTTGAAAAGTACGTTTTTTTTTTTCAAGGAGGTGTGCGTTTGTGTAGTCATGAACATTGTTCGGCTGGTGCTCCTGTGCGCCTCGACAGCGCTGCTGTGCCTTGGTGCCCTCTTCTACTTCTCTGTGTATGACCACACCAAGACGCTCACGATGCGGGATCGCACGTACGACGCCTTTGACCCACTCGAGCACTGCGTCACGCCGTTTGGCCAGATCCTCGGCTACGCCAACGGCGTCCCCGTCTTCAGCAACTGTATCAAGACCTTCAAGACAACGTATGTGAACTACGTGAATCTGATGGACCCGAACGACGTCGGCCGCCGCGGGGACCCTTCCGAGACGACGGTGGCGATGCTGGGCATGCGCTACACCGCCATCGACTTTTACATGCGCTGGATGGCGTGGAACCGCGGCGTCATGCCACGCCTCGTCGAAAGCACGAGCGAGTTCTGGAAGACCACCACCTTTTTCAACCCCGGCAAGCCGGAGCAGGACTGGGAGGCGGAGTACATTCCGAACTACGTCGAGGCGAGTGGGCTGGAGGAGATCAAGTTCAACACCCCGCGCAAGGCGGACGCGATTTTGTACACGGAGGTGCCAAAGGAGATGCCAGACGGCCACATCGCCGTGATTGTGCGCGTTGAGGACGACGTCGAGGCGGCTGGCGGCCCGGAGAAGCTGAAGGAGCTCAAGAAGACACGTCTGCACCCGCGTCGGCTGTACGTGGCGGAGCAGAACTACCAGAACGAAGACTGGGGCGGCAAAAACTACAGCCGCATCCTCAAGTTTCAGTGGCGGCGCATGAAGACGGGCTCGGCGTACGAGGGCTACATCGAGGACCCGGACGACCTGTCCATTATTGGCACCGTGCGTGTTGGCAAGCCGTTGCCGCTGAATGCGATAAAGGACCCGTACGAAGAGATGCTGAACAAGGACGACGATGGTGATCTATAGCGCCTCTCATCTCTTGGTATTGTTGACTCGCCTCGACAACCGTTTTTTTTTTTCTCTTTTTCTCAGTGTGTGTATGCAACGATGTAGGTTAGACTCCCCCGCGTTTTCTTGTTTTTTTTTTAATGTTGTGCTGAGTATCACGACGGCAGCGCTGGCTGCTCACTCTTCGCGTTGCTCGCTCCTTATTTGCCCAGATACTCGCACACACAGGTATTGCTTTGGTTGTTATTTTTCTTTCCACGTATGTGAACATTACAGCAAGAAAAAAACAAAAATTGATTTGTCTGAGTGCTAGATTTCACTTGAAGAGATGTACGCTTTTGTAACGTATTTCTTTGTGGGTATGCGTAACAACTCTCTCACCTCCTGCAAAAAAATGCTGCTTTTGCTTTTTCTATTTCCCACTTGTCAAGAAAAAAATGCCTCATTGCTTGTGTCGAATTAAAAATGAAACATCAATACTCTAATGCTGTGAAACCTCCAAACATCCCTTCTTTTTCCTTTTTGACCTTGGCGCCATTCGGTGTTGCATCCGTTTTTTCTCCATGAGGACCCTATAAATTCTTTGTCGCTGAAAGTACAAATAGGCGTCACATGTAGAGAGTGCACCGTTACTATCTACAATCCACAGTTGCAATTTTTTTTTTTTGAGAAAGCAGTCATAGAAAAAGGTGTATTTGTTGATACAAAATCCAACGCCCCTCAGCTTTTAAGAGCAAACGCCTTCTTTCAGCACAGACACACATACACACATAGAATCATCACCACTACTCTATAGAACAGAAAGGGAAAAGGGTATTTACTCTAGAGCGTTGCTTCAACCTTCGTGCATGCATTATGTCTCCCTTCGCGCGTAATACAGCCGTGTCTCGCGTGTCTGTGGCGGCCTTAACGGCGCTTCTGCGGAGACGCACCGCCGCCGTTACAATCATCACTGCCACCACCTCGCTCAGCTCCCACTGTGGCCGTCATGTTCACCCACTCTCCTGCCCTCCCTGTCAGCCGCACAGCGCCATCACGCTGCAGCGCCGGCTGTACGCCGCGGGCCCGTCGTCGGGCAGCAACACTTCCGCGGGAGCATCCGGCAACAGCGGCCACGGCGGCGGTGGGGCCAACGCGTCTTCGACCGGCAGCGGTAACGGCGCCCCGCACCACGGCGGCAGTGGCGCATCGGGCAGCAGCAGCGGCGGCAGCGGCGGCAACAAAAACGTCAAGGCCGCGCAGGCAAAGAAGAAGATGAAGGTGAAGAAAGGCAAAGCGAACTGGCGGAGCAAGCACAAGCGCGTGCCGGGCAAGACAGCGTCCGCGACCGCAGCAGGGGCCTCGTCACCGTCGACTTCTGGCGGAAGTGCCGGGTCTGCGGGTGGTGCGTCTGGCACCTCCTCGAGCTCGCACACCGCAGCCGCCTCGGCCCGGCCACGACCCGACACGCGTCGCCTGAAGGCCAAAACACGCCCCACCACCTCCGCAGCATCTCCTGCGGGGGCCGCGCCGTCCTCCGCGGCAGGAAAGCTGAAGCAGCGCAGTGCAGGCCGCAAGAAGCTGATAGCACGGCGTGGTGCCAGTCGCCGTCTAAACACGCGCACTGGTGGGCGCGGCGGTGGTGGCGCGGCCGCGCAGGGCAAGGGCGGCGCCGCGGCATCAGCCGCAACCTCCTCCTCTGCTGCTGGTGGTGCGGCGGCGGGTGGCAACAAGGCCGTCGCCCACGCCAAGAAAAAGCACAAGAAGGTGCGCATTTGTGTTCTCAGCAGCAGCTACGACGGAGCCGACTCCGCCACCGCCAACGTGGACAACTACTGGTGCACGCCGCAGCACTACATGAAGAAGGACCGCCACAAGTACACCTTCGCCGACGTCGCGATGAAGAAGATCGACTCCTACCGCACCGTGCGGGAGCTCGTCACGTCGAACAAGTACGACGTCTTCTTCAACCTGTGCGACGGCGGCCGGGATGAGAAGCGCGCTGGCGTAGACGTGGTGGAGGCGCTGGAGGAGCACAACGCCGCCTTCACCGGCACGGACTCCCGCAGCTTCGAGCCCAGCAAGATCGACATGAAGCTGATGGTCGGCTCCAGCGGGGTGAAGGTGCCGAACTTTGTGCTGCTCGACAACGCCGAGAGCCTCGCCAAGAAGTGCCGCCACCTGAAGTTTCCTGTCATCGTGAAGCATCTGTCCGGCTACGCCTCCGTTGGCATCAACAAGGATAACCGGTGCGACAACCTGGATCAGCTCAAGTCGAAGGTGCGCACCTTCATCAAGGAGTACAACCACGCTCTGGTGGAGGAGTTCATTCGTGGTCGCGAGGGCACCGTGCTGGCCTGCGCCGACCCTGGCAGCCCGTTCGGCGTGAAGGTATTCAAACCGCTCATGTTCAACTTTTTGCAGAACAACGACGACTTCGCCTACTTCGACAAGAAGTGGACGATGGAGTGCAACGACCAGGCCTACGGCTTCCTGCCCGCGGCGGACCCGGCCTACCCGGCCATTGTCGAGATGGCGCGCAACGCCTTCAAGTACATCATGAACGGCGTCGGCTACGGCCGGTCCGACTTCCGCATTGACGAGCAGACCGGCGTGCCGTACTTCCTCGAGATCAACCCGAACTGCGGGATGTGGTACTCGCCAAAGGACGGCGGTGACTTTGCGGATGTGATGGTCGAGGGCGACCCCCACTGGAATCACGAGCGATTCGTCGCCAACGCCGTCGCGCGGGCGCTGAAGGAGCAGGCGGCGCGGAAGCCGTGGTACTTCATCAGCCACGACCGCAACGGGCAGTTCTCCACGCGGGCGAGCAAGACCGTGCCGGAGGGGAAGTGCCTCTTCGGGGATGCCATCCACCCTATTCCAGTCGTCTCGAAGGCCCTCTACAAGCTGGGCGAGGAGGACGCGACGGTCGGCTGCGTAATCTGCCGCGGCGACGGTATTCATCACGCCGTGGCGCTGCGCCACTCGTGCGAGCCGAACATGCAGTTTGTGCACGGCCGCACGCTGCTCTTCGCGGCGAAGCGGCAAATCAACGTGGGGGAGGAGCTGACCGTCGACTACGCCACGCTGCGCGATGAGTCGATGCCGCACTTCGCCTGCAGCTGTGGCACGCAGAACTGCCGCAGCGTCATTTTCCCGATGCCCGCCACGCCGCGCACGGTCGAGGCGAAGGCGATGAAACGGCTCCTGCGGGAAAAGCGGGTTGTCTGGCTGAAGGAGAAGGCCGACCGGGAGGCCGAGCGCATGCTGAAGAAGCGTGCCTCGACGACGGGCGGTGCTGCAGGCGGCTCTTCAGCCGGTGGTAGTGGGAGCAGTGGCAGCAGCAGCAGCAGCAGCAACAGTGGTGGTGGTAATGGTGGTGCTTCGTCGACATCGTCCGGCGGTGGTGGCAACTCGGGGAGTGGGGGTGGCTCCAGCGGCGGCGGTGGCAGCAGCAAGTGAGTTGGCTCTTCTTCTTTATTTTTCGTGTCGCACCACTTCTCTGAAAAGTGGTTTTCTACTTTTGTTTGACCTACTTTTTAAAAAATTAAATTGTGTTTTGGTGAATTTGATGGTCTTTTTGCCGGAAACGAATGACGGCGTTGTTGCGGTGTGCCTGGTAATGCTGCCAGCAAAAGCGTGTTTCAATATTCGTGCTTTTTTTAGTATTGTGGAGGATGAGCAATAAAAATATTGGTGTGTCAGAGATAGAAACTGGAGGAAACAAAACTTAACTTTTTTGTAACAGCCTCCCTTCATAGACGTCCTAATACTTTACAGATTTCTGTTTTCTCCCCTGAGAGTTGGGCTGCAGACACTCAAATGTCTTTCGTAAAGCTTTACCACAATCGGTTTAAAATTGGAACGAAACTTATACCCGGCGTTACTTCTTTGTGCGCAACCAGCTGAAAGGAATATGGCCAATCTGCTGGCTGTCATCACCTTTTGTTTTGATTTTGGTGGTGGGTTGCCGACAGTAAATGCTGAACGCAATCGGCTTCCCTTGTCGCAATCACCGTTGCGGATGTGCGCAAATTCATTTTTCCAAGTGCAACTACTATAAAAGATGAAATGAAACTGTTGCTTGCGTAAGCATTAAGCATTAAGCTTCACACTTCGCACTTCTCCTTTCTCCCTCCCCTCTCACTTCCCGCGCTTCTGCTATTGCCTTTGCATTCGACACTGTACGTACTCACACACGCACTCGCGCAGTAACAAACAGGTTTTCTCTTTTGCCTCTCTCTCACTCCCTCAAACAGCCTCTCAACACACACATACACCTACTCTTCTTTACTCGTTTCAGTCATGAAGGTCACCGTGGTTTCTGGTAAGGACGGCGCCCGCAAGCAGGAGATCGAGCTGTCGGCCAACGCCACCCTCGACGACCTGAAGAAGGCCTTCCGCCCGCAGATGGACGTGCACCGCAAGTCCTTCAAGATCGCCGGTCCGGCCTCCGCGGAGCCCGCGGCGCCGGCGGCGGACGGCAAGAAGCCGCGCCCGAACCTCATCACGCTCGGCGGCAGCGCCACGCTGGAGAAGCAGGGCGTGAAGGACGGGATGGAGATCACCTTCAAGGACCTCGGCCCGCAGATCGGCTACCGCACCGTCTTCCTTGTCGAGTACGCCGGCCCGCTCGCCTTCCTGGCGCTCTACGCCGCCCGCCCGGCCTTCATCTACGGCTCTGCCCCGATGCCGGCCTACGGCTACACGCAGAAGCTGTTCATCGCCCTCTTCGCCGCCCACTTCCTCAAGCGCGAGCTGGAGTCCATGTTCGTGCACAAGTTCTCGCACCCGACGATGCCGATGCGCAACATTATCAAGAACTGCTCCTACTACTGGTCCTTCGCGGCCTTCATCGGGTACGTGCTGTGCCACCCGAACTTCACGGAGCCGAGCGCGCTGCAGTCGAACATGGGTGCCGCTCTCATGGTCGTCAACGAGATTCTGAACTTCGCCGTGCACTTCCAGCTTAGCACGATGCGCAAGAGCGACGGCGACACCACCCGCAACGTGCCGACAGGCCCGCTTTTTGCCTTTGTGTCGTGCCCCAACTACTTCTTCGAGATCATGTCCTGGGTCGCCTTCTCCATCGGCACGAACATGCTGTCGTCCTGGTTCTTCACCCTGGCTGGCTTCGTGCAGATGCTCGACTGGGCCAAGAAGAAGCACCGCGGCTACGTCAAGGCTGACCCGGCTAACAAGAAGAAGGCGTGCATCATCCCCTTCCTCCTGTAAACAACGCGCGGAACTCTGAAGAAAAAATGAGAGGAAAAGGGGGAAGTAGAAGGAGAGAGGGCGCGACCTTTTCTTTTTCTTTTTAAGGTGCGGCAGTGACGCTAGTGGATGAAGGCCGATGAACTTTTTGCGTGTCTCGTCTCTGTTTTTATTGCCCGCAGCTGCCCTTCTCTCTTCTTCTCTGTTTTTCTCTCTTTCTTTCTTTTTTGTTTTCTCGCTTCTCTGTTTTCCTTTTTTATTGTTTACTTGAGAGTAGTCGTTGTGCCTGGGTTGTCCTCGCTGGAGCGCTGTGATGTGATGTGTTGTGAGGTGATCTTTTCTATTTTTCTTTAGTGTTTTGCTTTGCCTTTTTCCTCTCCTTTGATCAACCTGTTTGTGGTGTGCTCATTGCGATACTTCCTCTTTCGCGTGTGCTTCCTTGTTTGTTTGTTTGATTTTCTCTCAGAGTTTTCCCTTTCCGCTGAGTACTTGAAAACCTCGCCTTACTTTCGTTACTCGTTTAATTTCTGCTTGCGCTTGGTCAGCCAACACGGGAACAAGAGTTGACGAAACGAATCTGCGGAAGGAAACGCAAGGAAAAGGTTGAAGGCGGCTCTGGATGCGAACAGAATGGCAACAAGAACGCACAGGCGTTGGGCGGATAGCGACAACAACAGTCAACTTGACATCAGGTAATCGAATGATGAAGAAGGCATGAAAAAAAAAAAAGGCATTGCGTACTTTGCTCGTTTGCAGGGTCACGCATGCGCAATCACCCGCACTCACACACACACACACGCACACACGCAGCAGGAGCTCGTTTAAAGAAAAAAATTTATCGAAAAAAAATAAGAAACTGACTCCAATCTGTTTCTTCATTCTTCTTTTCATTTTGTTTTTAACCTAATATTCGTAAAGTGTATTTTCATATCTATACTCAAAGTCCCCGTGCGTGCGCGTTGAGTTTTTTCCCCGTACTCATCGTAAGTAAAGCGTCCGCGCACACGCTAAAAAAAAAAAAGCAGGAGGAATGGCAAGTTCCACCATGAAAGGCTGAGAAGAGGAATTTAAAGCAGCAAAAAATGGAATAAAAAGAAGTGAGTCTTTTTCTTTTCTGTTTTCAGATATATAGGAGCATTGGCGAGATGGGGCGTGCACGTCATACTCCTGCTCTCCAATTCGTGCTCCGCACGAAACTCACTGTCGATCTTGCGTTCTTTTTTTCCCCAAGCTGTATCAGACATTATCATTTCATTGCTTCTCTCATAAGTGTTCTCGACAGAGAAAACCAGCGACGCGATCTTTGGTTTTCTTTGCCCATTTACGGTGGTTGTTGCCTTAATAAAAAAAATGTTAATTAAAATGCGAGGGTTTTTTTTTTTCATTTGATCTATTTAAATATATAGATGCCTTGTGGTTGTTCACCGGCGCGGCATATCGCTCATTTGTGCTCCAGTCTAGTGGCAGCAAGCGTAGGGGAAGGGAGAGAGGTCAAGCCTCCCAACTCACCAATGAGCGTGCCAGATCGAAATAGCAACTTGGTCTTTTAAAAGCATCACGTGAATTTTGATTTTAATAATTTATGTAAGTGTGCACTTTTCTTTCGACATCGAGCCGTTTTGATGGAAGCAATTCATGAATGGCCTCTCTCCTTACTCTCAAATTTACGCTTTTCTGCTATTTTCTTCTCATCTCCTTTTCTTGCATTTTCTTCTCTCTTTCCTTTCACTTTTACAAAATGCGCCATTAGCCACGTGAGGAGAAGTGCCGACTCCCTCACACACACACGCAAAGAAAACAAAACAGGAAACAGCACGATCGTATTTGAAGCTGTTTCAAAGTGCAACTTTATAGAAGAGCAGAACATCATAGAAGCTCCATTTTTTCTTTTTTTTTTCTCATTGTTGATATCGACGACGGCTAGCAGCTTGCTCACAGCGTCGCAGATGTCGCAGGGCACCGACAGCGCCACGGCGGACTTCATCCGCAGCCACCTCGACCTCGACCTCGAAGAAGTAGCGCAGCAGGCAGGCCAGAGCTCCCTGCGTCCCTCTCTCGCACCCTTTCTCACCCACGACGGTCTCTTCAACCCTGCCGCCCTCACCACCGCCACCGCCACCGCCACTGCTGGTTCGTGCGCCACCTTTGTCCTGCAGGTGATGTCCATCAAAGACGTCAGCCTCGCACGCGAGCAGCGCAGTCGGGCGATGATACGCGCCATCGACGGCAGCACCGGCGCCACCAGCTCCAGCGTAGCGGACGAGCCGGCCGCGGACGACGCCGCAGCGATGGTCGACGCAACGCTGCAGGCCATGGAAGACCAGAACGAGGAGGCGCAGCAGCAGAACGCGCCGCTGCGGCCCAGCGGTGGGCACTGGCGGTGTCTGCGCCTGGAGCTGTCCGACGGCTTCCAGCGCGTCCTTGCCGTCGAGGACAACTCAGCGCGGGCACGGCAGCAGTACGGCACCATGCTCGCCCCGGATGGGCTGGTGCTCGGCTCCAAGGTGGTGGTGCGCATCCCATTCACAAGTGCCACCACGGGTGCCACAGCATTCTCCGCAGGTGGTGCGGCGGTGCAGCACGGCATTCTGCGCGTGCATGCCGGCAACACGCAGGTCTTGGGTGGCCGTGTGCGGGCCCTCGAGGTGTTTTGGGAAGCGCAGGCACGGCAGCAGCTGGCGGCGAGCACGGGACGCCCATCGAGACAGCCGGCAGCTGTTGCGGCACCCCCACAGCAACCTCCGCATGTGTCAACAGCGCCGCAACTAAACAACAACAACAACAGTAACAGCACTGCAAGCGTGAGCAACGGCACGTTGCATCAGTTTGTCAACACCCCTCAAAACCATTCTCCGCCACCGCCATCGCCCTCGCCTGCGCAGCCCGTGGTGCAGCCTCTGCGGCAGTGGCCCACGCACGTCGCACAGACCCGCCCGCAGACGCCCTTTGTCACGGTGGCCTTCATCACGGAGGTGGTGTCGGACATGGTCATCAACGAGGCGACCACCGCCGACTCGTCCACCGTCTTCACCTACGCCCTCCTCGCTCAGCTGTCGTCGCCCGACGCGGTGGTGCGCGAGACTCAGCAGCAGCAGCAGGGAAGTGGAGGGGGCGACAGGGCCTCACCCGCAGCGGAAGTGCTGGAGGACGACCATCTCACGGTGGATCTGGGCCACGCCTGGCTGCGACAGCTCGTCGGGATGCCCGCCGAGGACTTTCGGGCCCTCTCCCTCTCCACCGCGGCCGCCGACGTGGCGCGGCTGACGGCGACGGTGGAGGCGGTGGGGCAGGCGCTGGAACAGTTCGGGAAGGGTCGTTTCACGCTGGTGCAGCGTCCCGGCGACGGCATCGTGGAGGTGGTGAAGGCGGAGCCGGAGCTCTAGTCAACGCTTTGCGAACGTTGGATGTGCCGGTTTGTAAAAGAGGATGTCTCTGCTTCATTTTTCTAAAAAAAGGGACGAACTCAGAAGGGCGATTGATGTGAGCAAAAAAAAAATGGAGAGAAAGATTGAGTTTTCTGCTATTACCAAAAAAAAAGTATATTTTTAAAACCAAAGAGGTACTGCAATTATACAAATAAGAACGAGATAAGTTCATTTTTTGGTAAGACGGAGGCACAGAGATGAGGATCTGCGCGAGTGCTGCGCAGGCATTCTGTTTCCACTCACAATGAATTTGCATGACCTTCTCTGTATCTACTTTCCTCTTTCTCCTTTTTTTTTTTGCGTCAATTTATTTTCTTAAGTCGTTTTTTCGTAGCTGCTTTTCTTTTCTCTTTTTTTTTTTTCGTGAAACGCTCGGTTGCTGAAGTCCGCTTCCGCTGCCTGTTTCCCTGCTCCATTCATCTCTAATTCTACGCACATTCTAACTCACCACAAGAGTGCACCTGTGTATCCTTTTTAAAAGCACAAGGAAAAAAATGGGCTGTGGCTACTCGACCTACTCGGCGCAGGACGACATCGTCTGGAAGTACGGCGGCCCACCGGAGGAGCCGCTGAAGGCGCTGAAGATGTTCCCGAAGCAGCAGAACGGTCTGCTGTTCCGCCTGCTGTACGACGATGGCGAGCGCTGGGCGTTCTATAACGACACCCTCGAGTACGAGTTCCACATTCGCTACTACTTTAGCCGTGATAGCGACATCGAGGCGCTGCACAACGCGACCTTGTCGGAGCTGGAAAACGGCAACAAGCTAGTGGAGATCATCGTGTACCCGAAGGAAACACAGGACTTTATTGTCGGCGTGGCGGGCAGCTACACGAGCACGATTGAGGCCATTCCTGTGACGGAGCGCTTCAAATGGGAGAAGTCAAAGGAAAAGTTCGAGAAAAAAGCCTCCAAGCGTTAAAGTCCTTGCTTTTTTTCTTTTTTAAGGATTGTATGGAAAAGAATGAAACATCAATCTGTGATGACTTTCTTCCTTTTTTTTTGCTTTTTTTCTGCCGTGGGTTTCGAAGAATGATGCGCTCGTGGGTCCCCTGCAAGCGCGCCTCACGAGCACTCGTACCGGCTCTCATCTCTCATACCCCTTTCACACATTTTTTCTTTTTCCCAAACCATTGTTGGATTTTCTTCGTATTGTTGTTGGTCTCCGTTTCTTAGACTTGCGTAATGTATGATGTATGCACACTCAGAGGAAAAGGGGGGAAAACAACGCCGCAGCAGCAGCAGGAGAGAGGCGAAAACAAAACCAAATTGAAGAGAAGTGTATGCAAAGCTTTTGTCAACGTCGTAGACCAACAACGAGTAGGGAAATTGCGGAAGGATTGAAACAGCACTTTTTTGTTGTTGTTCAAGTACGTGCAACATCTCTCCTTTAGCGATTTTTCCACTTTCCAGTTGTCAAAAATGTCGCAACCTCCTTTGTTGGTCTCATTTTTTTTTCCTTCAACGCAGCCTCATTTACAGTTCTTTCTCCTCATCACAGTTGGGCGAGTGTGTGTGTAAGTGTTGAACTCCTGGTGCTACTCTGTACTCTCTTCCCGTCCCTGTTATTTGGTGCTAATCGTCACTATTTCTTTCCTTCTTTTTATTGATGTATATCTCTTTGTACTCAGTATGGTAGTGAGTCACGAGATCATAGTTTTTCCTTTTTTTTTTTTTTGTGTGTGTGTGTGCGACTTTCGTCGACTACAACTGTTGGTGGAAAAGTTGTTTGATGTTGTTGTGTTCAAGAGGAAAATGTAAAATCAATTGGTACTTTTCGTTTCAATTCACTCTGTTATTGAGCAATCCTCTCTTCTCTTAGCCTCTTTGATTTTTCCGATTGCGAAAAAAAAAAAAAAGGAACTCCTCAACCTCTTTGTACGCGTAGGACTGTGAGCTTCCAATGTCCTTCTTTTTCTTTTTTTTTGCTAAGCAGCCGGGATGTGAGTCTTCTTGCCCCTTTAGTCGATGGAAGCACTTTTTTGACAACCACTTATTTCGCTTCGTGCTCTCTACTATTTTTCTACTATTATTTATTTTGGCTCTAATGTGTATACGAGAAAAAGCTCGGCTGTGAGAGACGGAACTGCTGTTTTCCAGATGAGTACTTTTGCTTTTCTGAACCACGAGTACGAGAAGAACAGTGTTGCAACGATGCGTTGAGGCTACTCATCTCCTCCTCCCACTTTTCTTTTCTCTTCTTGGTTTGCAGTGAGGTTGAATAGACTATTTGTGGTTTGGCGAAAGGCACAGCGCATCATAGATGCGACTGTCGATGTGATATGACTCAGTGCAAATCAAACTTTCTCCAGAGCGTTTTTTTTCCCCCTTTTTGCTTCACTACTTACTTGTTTCTTGTTCTGTGGATGTGCACTTGTTTGCTATGCGCATACTAGCAACTAATTCTCTTTATGTGAACTTAGTGCAGCTCACACCATCGTTGTTGACGATTTTTGAAACGAAATGATCAGGTCTTTTTCTTTTCTTTGCTCATTCCTGTCTGTTCTTCTTTTCTTTCTTTCTTTCTTTTTCCGCCCACTCTGCTTCTTAGACAGCGTCGCTCGATGTCGCAACTGCACATTTTTAAAGAAAGGGAGTGAAGTTTAACGAACGAGACTCGTCTCTTTGAAGTTGCAAGAGGAGATGCAGCAAGGATGAAAACAGGAAAAGAAGAAAGGTTGAAGTGTCATTTCACCCGCTGGCTGGCAGCATACAACTTGAACGATGAGAGCGGAGCGCTGACGTGACGCCTCTTCGATTCAACACCATTGTTTCTTTTCTTTTTGTATTGTTTTTCTTATCTCTACAATGTTCTTTTCTTTTTTAACTTTTTTTTGCTTCTCTATCAGAATTCAAATGTGTTTATTCTCGTGTAGGCTGATAAGCCAGGTATATAAAAAAAAAAACGATGAAAGTGTGACCTTGAGATTGGCAGCTTTGTGCAATGATTTGTGAAGAACCGTGGAAAAACTCGAGCCAAGTGTAGAGAAAAAGCGCCAGACTGGAATTGGGAGAAGTATGTGCCTCTCCGCGCGTGCGCTTTCCTTTCCGCGCGGCTATCTAGTGCCTTTGTTGCCATAAAAAGCTGAAGTGCTTCTTTTTCTGTTTTGTTTTCAAGACCGTGAGGCAATTTTTGGGTGGAACGAGGATATTGTCAAATAGCTGATTCCTCGCTTAAAAAAAAAAAGAGTTTGGCGATGCTACGTGCAGTTGAAACCTTCACTGTTGACACTACTTACATTGTGGAATCGCTAGCGCTTTTTAACATTAACTTGGATATCACCGTCGGCGCACAAGCACTCCCTTCTCCTCATAAAAGCTGCTCCTTCCTATCCTTTTTTCTATTCTTTTCCACATCTACCGTTCACCCTATGGTCGCGGCCTGCTTTATTGACAGTGAAAAAAAAAAAAGCAGTGAAACTGCTGAAACTCTTTACGTCGCGCGCGTCTCTTGTTTGCTCGCCATATACGCCTCTGCTACACCGCGTTTTCTTCTTTGTTGCTCCCGCAAACATACAAGCGCACGAGCGAACAGAGCCTTGAAAACAAAAAAAAACTACTCAAATCATGCGCCACTTTTTTTCTACCCCCGCAGCTGTGTTGCGTACTGCTGCCGCCACGGCTGCGTGCACCAACGCGGTCACCAGCCACGTCCCCGTCGCCGCGTACCGATCTCCCATCACATGTGCAGTGCGCCTTCAGTCGCAGTCGCGTCCTTTCGGCCGTGGTGGTGGCGCGGGGTTCGGGGCTGGCGGCGCACAGGCTGCTCGTCCTGCCGGCGCCACGGCGTCGACCCCGCTGCTGAACAAAACAAAAGACGGCGAGCTCAGCTTTGGCACCCGGGTGGCGATGCGTGACGACACCCTGATCACCACGGAGATCTTCAAGCACCTGCCCAAGCAGGGAGCCATCTCGCTCAAGTCGCTCTTCTCCGCCCTCCACGAGGATGTGCAGGAGGCCCTCAGCGAGCAGCACGGCGGCCTCCGCAGCTTTGTGGAGCAGCGCAAGCAGATCTTCACGGTGCGGCCCCACCCCACGGACGGGGTGCTCTACGTTGTGGGCAACCCGCTGGTGGCGCAGCAGTACGCCACGCGCGACGCGCAGCGGCGGACAATGATGGAGATGATGGGCCTGGACGAAAAGCCGTTAGACCGTCGCCCGGGCGGCGGCGGCGCCTCACGCGGTCGTGGCCGCGGCGGCTCGCCCAGCAGAAATTACGACCAGCGCGGAGACGGGCAGCCGGGGCGGCGCTACTCGCGAAACGACAACGGCGGTGGCAACAGCAGCACCTACGGCAACCAGAGTGGGGACCGTGGCGGCAGGGGTGGGGACTATCGCCGCCCTCCGCAGTCCCGCGATGACCGTCGGCCCCACGACGGAGGCAACAACCGTTACGGCAACGGCAACCACGGTGGTGGGAATGGTCGCTACGGTGGCAACGGAAACAACAATAGCAGCAGCAGCAGCAGCAGCAGTCGTGGCGGGTTTGCATCCCGAGAGCGGAGGCCGCTTGGTTCCAACCAGCAATCCTTTGGCACCCGCTAAATATAGAAGTACGGTGTTGGCAAGGTAAGAAAGCTGCCGTATCAGCTTTTGTTTTCCCCGCCTTTTTTTTTCTGGAGTCGAGAAGAGATGATTGCCTGAGTGCTTGGATAGGAAGAAGGAAACAAAGCAAAGTGCGCCGCCACGCTACTTTGTTTTTTCATCTCTCGGCCACTGCTACTGTTGGCGTGAGCGATTTTTGTGCTGCTCGCTACCCATATTTTTTTTCTGGTCATGTCGTGCTGCTAATTTTTCGTTGTTGTTGTGGTGATGTCACAATTGTATTTGTAAATTGAAATAAAGAAGAAAAGAAACCGATTGCTGGATCGGTTTTTCTTCTTGTTTTCAGTGCTTTTTCTGTTTTCCAAAGCCTTCCATATTTGAGGTGATGCGTGGTTTTGCTTGTTTGCTTGGAAGGCCGCTTTGGCATCCATGCTCCTTCCTTCTTTTTTTCTCAGATTTCACATTCCTGCACTCTTCTCGGGGTGGCTAAAAAGCAAATTGTTACCAACAGCAGCTGAAGCGATACGTTGATTGAAGGCTCTACAATACGCTGGGACAGACAAAACAGTGTATTCATTGCTGCACTATTTCTGAAAGAGCGTTCCACGTGCAGGAAGTGCTTATGCTCTAGGTCTTGTGTTGCATGTTTTTCTACGTGAAAGTTCGTTGTGCTCATGAATCACCGCACGGCGTGCATGTGAGATAGTTGTGTATTGGCAACCGCTTGTAGACATCGTTTTCAGCCTCCTTAAAAGGTAAAAAGCTTGTTGGAAGCTGAAGTCTAGCGGTTGCGACACTACGGCTTTTTCACCAACGTCTCTTAAAAGAGCAATGATGTAGCTAAGCTGAAGCAGCCTCATGGGCATAGAATTTGCATCCTGCTTTGAGAATGATCGCAATGATGGAAACTGGAATATTCCTATTATTTTTTTTTAATTTCAAGCTTCTTGCTTTTTCCCATATCTTCCACCTGTATACATTTCTACACAAATAACTGTGTCTTGTTGTTGTACCTGCTGTTGAACACCTTTTTTTTTTTTAGAAAAGGATTAAAAAAAACAAGCAAACAGTAGCCAACAGGTAGATGCAACGATTTGTACGTGTCTTCAATGTGCGGCGAGTTGCCACCGGCGTGTGTTTCCGCAGCCTCCACACCTCCCCACGCCTCCAGCAGTCGACGTCGCCACCGCGACCACCACCGCCATCATCATTATCATCTGACTTGCCCACCGCACAGCGCGTGTCTGAGCCGCGCTCTGCCCAGACCTCCGCCTCCCCCGCCGTCCCCGCAGAGCTGCCGTCCATCGACCCCGTCCTCGCCGAGCTGCGCACCATCGTCACCCGCCGCTACCCGATCGGCGAACTTTACCGCGCTCTCAGCCCAGCCTCGCGCAAGATCTTAATGGCCCACAAACTTCCGCTGGAGGAGCTGCTGCTGTACCTGCCGCACAACTTCGCCCTCTACCGCGCCAAGCACGGTAAGCAAGCCTCCACAAGCGGCGCCCTCACCGTCTGCCCGCCACACCTGCTGAACAACTACCCGCAGCTGATGGCGTCGCCCGTGAATGGAAAGGCGCCGCCAAACATCGTGCGCGCGCTCGGCGCCACCGTCGTCGAGGCCGCGCTGGCCGCCATCGCCGCAGCTTCGCCGTCGTCGAAAGTGGGCGGTGGTGGTTTCATGGACTCCTCCCGCCTCCCAGCGGAGCGGCTGGAGGAGGTGCTGACGTACGTGCCAAATGAGTGGACCCCGTTTGCCGCGCTGGGCCTCTCGCGTGAGGTGAAGCAGCGCTGCATGGGCTACCCGCAGACCCGGCCGGCGACGTTCTTTTTGAACCATCCCAAACACTTTGAAGTACGCTTCCCGCAGGGGCAGGCCCTCGCCTTCGAGGTGCGGCGCTCCGCGCTCCTGCAAGAGCAGCTGCAGAAACACGTGACGCGACCAAACAAGCCTGGCAAGTGAAGGACGCCGTAGCGACGGAGGATTGGCAACCTTTCAAGCGGCGCACATCCACAGACGACAACGTACTCGAGGTGTTTTTATGTGTTGATGGGCACATGGGTCTTGGCAAGAAGCACTGCTTGCTGTTTTGCTTGTGTGTGATTCACCGTTGTGTTCGTATAGATCTTAACGAACACGTTATTTTCTATCTACTATTGTTACAGAATACAGAAACAAGTGTTTAAAAAAGCGTGTTGAGGTTGATTAACAACGCAATCATTTTGCCAAATCGTGAATACCTTCCTATTGGAAAGCTTGACCACTAAAGCTTTTTTAAATGGCGGCTCTGCGCCTGTATTACGCTTTGATGACGAACGCGATGTCAACCATTGACAATTATTCTTTAAAGAAAAGGCATAAAAAGGCTATTAAATTTCTCTTTCTATCCCATCTCCTCGCCTCCTTCTCTCTCCATACCTAACTTCACATCTTACTTTCCCTGTTTTTTCTTTTTTTTTTTGTCATTCCGGCGTCCCGTCGAAGAACCACGTAGGAAAAAAAAAGAGAATAACAAAGGGGAAAAAAAGCAGTGACGTTGATTTTGATCAAGTCGCTATAGACGAAACACTGAAATAAAGGATAAAAAACATATAGTTGTTGTGTTCTAATTTTCCAGCGATCATGTCAGCTGCGGCAGACCCGAGCGCGTCCTCGCCGTGGTGGTGGACGCACGGCAGCATCGAAGACGAGGCAGAACCGCTCGACCCGTCCGCCGACGACGCCGCTGCCGACTGCCTCGCGACGGTCGCCGCCCTCGCCGCCCAGCACACGCACACGCACGCCTCCGCGCTGCACCGCCGCTTTCACGAGCACGCCGCCGTCACGGCAGCCACCTCTGCCGCCGTGAGTGCGGAGCTGCAGTGGGAGGCGGTGCTGACGGCGCCGCTGGTGCAGCTGCGGCGTGCGATGGCGCGGGCCTGGGAGGAGCGCGCCGCGGAACAGGCAGAGGCCGCTAAAGCTGAGGAAGCACAGGCGCGAATGGCCGACTCGCAAGCCAGCACGGCCACCGCCGCAACGCTAGCGCAGGAGGCGGCGACGGCGGCTGCGGACCCGGTGCTGCTGCGCCGTCTGCGCGTTCTGCAGCAGCAAGTCTACCTCGCCTTCTTCAAGGCGGTCCTGCGCGGCGTGACGGAGGGCGTGAACGCCGCCGCGGAAGGGAAGACGCCGTCCGCAGCGTTTGCGGAGTGGGCGCTGGCGGTTGTGCTGGACGGGCTGCTGGCGCGCGCGATGGCGGCGGCAACGAACGCGGAGGCCTCTGAGTCCGCCATCGCGGCGGCCGCCAGCGACGACACGCGGAAGCGTCGCGGACACAATGCGGCGTCGACGTCAGCCGCGGCACAGACGCCCAGCGGTGGTGGAGACGCTGACTGGTTTGCGGGGATGATGCCGCTGTACCTCCGTGCGGCCGGCCACGTCACGCCCGCCTCGCCGCACCTGGAGAATGAAGAGGAGAAGAACGTCCCCGCGGCGCGCGCGTCGATTCCGTCCCCTGCGCTGTGTCTCGTGAGCTATCTTGCGGTTTTTGTGCAGGACGCTGGGCTGCAGCTGCTGCCGACCGAGCAAGCCGCCCACCTTCCACTCTTTACCCAGCGCATCGAGCACGTCTTTCTCACCCAGCTAGAGGAGCAGGTGCTGCAAGCAGAAAAGGCCGCGGAGCATCAGATGGCCCAGCAACACGCGGATGCTGCTGCTACTGCTGCTGCCGGTGCCACAGTTGCACTGGCGCACATCGCGTCCGCCAGCTCTTTTCTGCAGCGCCTGACGGAGGTGCAGCTGTACGGGGAGGAGCGGGGTGGGGAGATGACGGACGACGACGTCACCGCCATCTTCCAGCACACTCCTCCACCGCTGGGGAGTTCGCACAGCTGCGCATCGACTGACTACACGGTGGCCTCGCTTGTGGTCGTCGCGTCGTACGCCGGGTGCAGCCGGGTACTGGCGCAGTTCGACCGGTGGTGGTCGACGTGTCACCGCTTACTGCAGCACGCGCGGGCCACTGCTCCCACCGCAGCCCCAGCAGCAGCAGCAACATCAGCGGCAACGGGCGAGAAGGTGGAGGAGGAGAATCAAGAGGAAACCGCGCTGCAGGCGGAGAGGGCAGCTGCTGCGGAAGCTCTTCTGAAAGAGTGCGGCGCGGCGTGGCTGAAACTCCGCACTCACGCCGTCGCCTTCACCACCGTTCTCAGCCTCTACGCGGATACCAGTCTGTTGCTGGTGCCATACACGGCGCTGCTTACCCGACTCTTCTACGCCGCCCACACGCCGGCTGCGGCAGAGTTGTCCGCAACAAGACACGCCGTGGAAGCCACGTTGGATGAGTGGAAGGCGTGCATTCGCGAGGTGCACCGTCACACCCGCACCCACGCTGAGGAGGAGAAGAGCGCGCACGCACACGCCGGGTCGGCCCGACCCCTTCGGGCACACTACCGCAACGTTGGCGGCATGACCTTCATCGCCGCGAGCTACATCCGTACGCTGACGGCCATCACCGATATGGCCTTTCGTCGTATCGTGCCCAACCAGGACGACGACGTGCCGCCGCCCGTCAGCAGCAGCGAGGAGCTCGTGGTAAAGGTGTCGCCGCTGACCTTTTCTTTGCTGCACCAGCCCTTGACGGTGCTGCAGGACCGCGTGCTGCACGTTTTGCTCGGATCCGGCACCGTCGCCGCAACGCTGAAGGCCGACTCCGTGGTGGGGGAGAAGGGCAGTGTGGCGGACCGCACCGCTGCCGCAGCAGCAGCTGCAGCAACACCTGCAGTTAGTACAGACGCAGCTATGTCTTCCTCGTCCTCCTCCCCAGCTGACGGCGCCTCGTCGCTGGAAGCTGCTTCCACCGCCGTGGCCGCCGCCGCCTCCTCCGCTCGCGCGCGGGCGCTGAGCAGCCAGGCGATGTCCGCCAGCCAGCTTGTGGAGCTGTGCTTCCCGAAGCACTACCGCCTGCTGCAGGCGGTAGACCTGGCGATGGAGTTCGGCATTCTCCGCTCGCAGGAGCTGATCGCCGCCGCCGCGGTGGGTCCGGCCCCTTCCGCTGGTGACGACGTCTCCTCGTTGCACTCGCCGTGGGTGTCGCCTGATGCGATCGCGCGCATGTTCCACCGCTTCATCGGCGCTGCCATCGACGAGGCGTTCATCGTGCGCATCCACACCAGCACTGACGAGGTGTGCGGGAGCGAGCTGCTCATGTTCTACGCCGCCGTCTTCCGCACGTTGCCGCCCACGTCGCTGCCGCACCTGCGTGGCGCCCTCGCCACCTTTCTCGGCGACGACGGCCGTCAGCTCCTCCCGTATTTGCACCACCACATCGTGGACCAGCAGCGGCACGGTCTCGTTGCCTTTTTCCTTCCCCCGCTGCGTGCCCTGGGCTTGGACCACAGCACCGTGGAGGACACGACGGCGAGTCTGGCGCTGGCCACGAAGCCCGTCTACGCCGCAGCGATGGCGTACACGTGGGAGCTCCCGCGGCTGTACTTCGTCCAGCAGAGCGACACCCCTCTCGCGGAGGTGGCGTGGAATGCGCAATTTGCCGCGCAGCAGTACCTGCAAGACTTGGTCGACACCTCCGTGACGCCTACAGCCGCGTCGTCCTCTCCTTTTCTTGGGATTTTGCGGGAGGTGAGTGCGGTGGCGCACACGCGATGCCTTAAGAGCAGCCGAAGCAGCAGCAGTAGTGGCAGTAGTAGTAGGCTACGTGCGGTCTCCTCGGTGCTGGTCCCCGCCACGGACGCCATGACGGCCTTCTTCCTCGGGATGTGCCGGTGGTGCGCAATGCAGCAGACTCGCGACTCGCCGTCGCACACGTCTGCACGGGAAGTGCTGGCGGCGCTCTGCGGCGCACATCAAGACCAGCCCTCCTCCCTGCACCCCTGCCTGCACGTCCTGCGCCGGCAGCTCAGCACTCATGCAGATGTCCACGACGAAAATGTTGATGCTGCCGCAAACGCAGCGGTGGAGGAGGAAGAAAAGAAGGACGGGGGTGCGTCCACAGGGGCGGCGACGACAAAGGACGTCGCGTCCCGTGTGGTGGAGTGGTTCTGGGCCTGCTCGTACGACCAGGTGGACCCGGCGCATCTGCAGGCGTGTGCGAAGCGGCTGCTGCGCGACTTCTCCGTGCAGTTTAGCCAGCACACCCCCATCAAGACGGTCCTCGGCATCCGCGCCACGGTGGAGCAGAAGATGAAGGCAGAGGAGGCAGCCGATGCCGCGGCGGCGCTGCTGAAGCTGAAGACGGCGCTGAAGGAGGACCTGAACGCGCTGCTTGCGCAGCAGCATCAGGTGGAGGAGGCAGCGTGGCAGGAGGAACAACAGCGGAGGGCGGCAGCGGAAGCTCTGGCACAGGAAGAGAAAAAGAAGAAGGCCGCCGAGGAGAAGAATGAGGAGGGCACCAGCAACGACAATAAGGATGAAGAGGCGGAAAAGACGGAAGCGACGGCGGTGGTGGCAGACGCGACGTCCCCCACGCTCGATGCACCAGCGGAGGCGGCCTACCAGCCGTCCACGGTGCTGGCCGCTGCAACGCTTCGCGGGTACGTGGATGCCCTCATCCAAGCTCTCGTCCTGCGTGCGCGTCTGTCCCCCGTCGACGGCGCCGTCAGCGCAGCCGCCGTGCTGCACCTCATGCGCGCCTTTGCGGACTCAACTTTGCCCATCACGTACTCGGCGCAGGACCGCCAGCGCCTGTGCGAGCGCTTCGTCTTTACCCTGTCGAGCTGCATTCCCGACCTGACCCGAGCCGAGACGGCGGCGTGTGCCTGCGGCCTGCGCCTCGTGCTGGAGAACGTTGTCTTTCCTTACAAGAAGAGCTTTCTGGAGGAGTCACCGGAGCGGCGGCTCTTTCACAACTGCCTGTCGGACACCGAGGGCGACGCCTTCAAGATGGCGCAGATCACCATGCAGGACGTCGTGTCTGCCGTGCAGAAGTGCATCAGCGAGGACGGCGCGGCGTCGGCGCTGAAGGACTGGAAGTGTGCTCTCCTTCTCGAGCAAACCGGCAGCTTCATCTCGCTCGTGCGCAACTTGCTGGACAAGGTGCGGGTGACCGTCAACGCGGCTGGTGTGTCACGGCGCCATGGCCGAGCCGTGGAGGTGCTGCAGCAGCTGATGGCTCGTCTGGAGAAGGAGGCAGCGCAGAGTGGCCGCGGTGTGGCTGAGGACGTTTTCCACCTCTTCACCCACCACCCAGCCCCACCACCGGCCGCACCGGCCGTGCGTGCGTCCGTCGTGGCTGCGCCGCCGTCTCAGCCAGCGGTGGTAGCCCAGCGCGTCGTGAGTGGTGCTCGACGGACCTCCTCCGCGGAACGCCCGCTCAGATCCCGTTCACGAAAGCGCGGTGGTCGTCGGTGCCGCGAGGAAAGGGAACGCAGAGAAGCGGCGGCGGCGGCGGCGGCGGCAGCCCGGGGGACCAGCGGGAACAACAACAGTACCAGTAGCAGCAGAAACGACGCTGGTAAAGGCAGCAGCGCAGAAACAAGGGAGAAGGAGTCGCGGGAGACGAAGGACAACAGCGGTGGCGGTGGCCGCGACAGGGGCGGGCGGCGCCGCAGCGACCGGAAACGCGGCCGCGACGATGGCGGCGGTGACCGTCGCGACGAGCAGCCGGCCGCCTCCGCCTCCGCCTCCTCCTCTCGGCGCCGCAAGTCCGGTGGACGCCGTCACCGCCGTGGTGGTGGTGGCGGTGGTGGAGGGGGTGGTGGTGGTGGTGGTGGTAGCTCGAGACGGTCGCGGCATTGATTTTTTTTTTCTGATTGTTGTTGATGATGAAACTTGCGATGAGGATTGCAAGGAGAAAGATGAGCGTCCAGATGAGTTTTGATTTTTTGTGTGTGTAGCGAGGAGTTGAGGATAGTGATTTGTTTGTCTACAAGATTTTTTCGCAAAACACAAAAGGAAAAAACTGTAAATAATGGAGGTGAAGAACAATTTGTGAAAAGTCGAGAAGATGCAAGTCTTGCCGCTGCTGTCGTGTTGCATCTATCACTCACGCCAACGGAAAGAGAGAAATACCAGGGCGCCGTCATTGCTACAAACGGTAACAGGAAAGGAGGCTGATTAACATTTTAGCGAGCAAGATTTGTTGGTTTTTCCACTTACCTAGCTTGTGTGCATGCCCATTTGCTCGCCTCACTCTTTGTTGATCGTATAAACATCCTTTTTCTTCAATATACTCTTATTCAATTTTTCAATTCCTCTCTTTGTCATGCAACCTTTCTGTAATGCTTTATTTTTTTTTTTGATTCTACAATGTCTTGTAAATCTCTATCAACACAATTGTTTTCCTTCACAAAAAAAAAAAGAAATATCAAAGATCAAAGAAATACATTTTCTTTAACTCGCTTATTTTAACCTCGTAACCCACACTTTTTTTACAAGTCCACAAAAGATCAAAGCTATTCATTTCCGTCATATCCAAAAACCTTTTTTGTAAGAAAAACATAAGTCAAAAATGCGTCGCTTCGCCACCCGCGCCACCTTGACCGCCTCCGCGGCCATCGCCACGCGCTTCGCGGCCACCACCATGACCGTGCGTGACGCCCTGAAGTCCGCGCTGGATGAGGAGCTGGCTCGCGACGAGAAGGTGTTCGTGCTGGGTGAGGAGGTCGGCCAGTACCAGGGTGCCTACAAGGTCACCAAGGGTCTCGTGGACAAGTACGGCAAGGACCGCATCATCGACACCCCGATCACCGAGCACGGCTTCACCGGCATGGCCGTCGGCGCCGCCCTCGGCGGTATGCGCCCGGTCTGCGAGTTCATGACCTTCAACTTCGCCATGCAGGCCATCGACCAGATCGTCAACTCGGCCGGCAAGGGCCTCTACATGTCCGGCGGCCAGCTCAAGTGCCCGATCGTCTTCCGCGGCCCCAACGGCGCCTCGGCGGGTGTAGGTGCCCAGCACAGCCAGTGCTACGGCTCGTGGTACGCCTCCGTGCCGGGCCTGAAGGTCGTTGCGCCGTACAACTGCGAGGATGCGCGCGGCATGATCAAGGCTGCCATCCGCGACGACAACCCGGTCGTGGTGCTTGAGCACGAGCTGCTGTACGGCGAGTCCTTCCCGGTCTCGGACGAGGCGGCGGACAAGGACTTCGTCATCCCGTTCGGCAAGGCCAAGATCGAGCGCGAGGGCAAGGACATTACCCTCATCGGTTTCTCCAAGGGCGTGGAGCTGTGCCTGAAGGCGGCCGAGAAGCTCGCCGCGGAGGGCGTGTCGGCCGAGGTCATCAACCTCCGCTCCCTCCGCCCCCTCGATCGCGAGACGATTTTCAAGTCCATCAAGAAGACGCACCGCGCCGTCACGGTGGATGAGTCGTTCCCGGTGTGCAACATCGGTGCGGAGATCTGCGCCTGCGTGATGGAGAGCGACACCTTCGACTACCTCGATGCCCCGATCGAGCGCGTGTCGTGCGCCGACTGCCCGACGCCGTACAGCAAGGATATCGAGACGGCGTCGCAGCCGCAGGTGGCCGACGTCGTGGCGGTGGCGAAGCGCGTGCTGAGCTAGAGTGGTAGACGGTAAGAGTGAATGCATACGGCATACCCTGACAGCAACAAAACCAAAAAAGGACCATCTCTCTCTCTCTCTCTCCTCTTTCCTTGCGTAGCTCCCTCGCTTTTCTTTGCCGCTGCGTAGCTCAGATTTTCCTCTGCCATTAGCCTAAAAGGCGCTCGTGTGCGTCTTCGGCGTGCAAGGGGAAAAAGAAGAACGAGGGAAGTGAAGAGGAACGTGTGTTTAAACGAATCACAGAACACCTCAGGTCAATTTTTATCGATTTTTAGCTCTCTATCGATTTAGAGTGATACAAGTTAGTCTTTTGTGTTAACCCTCTCTCCGTTTCTTTCTCAATTTCATGGTGCTCTGTGAGGTTTGGCGCTTTCGCGTATTGCTCGTTTTCTTTCTTCATTATTTACTCTTCTCTTTCGTGAAGCTGTTTTGTGTGTTGTGGACTGTGTCCTATTCGAGAGGATAATGATGATTTCTATTTCTGTATCCTTAATTTTAGTCGCCCTTTTTTATTTGTAATAGCAAAAAGAAAAAAAAGGTCTAAGGTTCAAAAAAATTATTCTGACGCTTAGTCTGTGTTTTCTAACTATTATTTTACTTTTTTTTTCTATTTCGATTTTTGAATGTGTGTGTGTGTGTTAGTTGGTCAACAGCTGTGTTAAATTCAAGAGGAGTGACGAGGAGGAGCAACGCGAAGGAGAGAACAACGGACCGCAGCGCATCAAAAGTATACAGCAACGGACAGCAGCAAGCGCGAGAAAGTAAAAGAAGTAAAAGGAGAAGTAGCAATTGTTCGTAACTGTGGAGTTGAAGAGTAAGGGATACAATCTCGTTACCTTCTTAATTAACACCTTCCACCAGTGCAGCTTTCTACGTAAATCTTCTCTGGATTTCTCATGTTGCGCTGTTTGTGTCTCTCAAGATGCGGTCGTCATTGTTTATCAAAAGTCTCCTCAAAGTGCTACTGCTTCGTAGAATCTCTGATTATCGCACACCATTTCTTCCTTCTCCTTTCTTCCGCGGGTGCGCGTGTGTGTGTGCGTGTTCGTAGTGCGATGCGCACCAACGAAGAAAGCCGCAGCGGCTATCGAGAAACGTAGCGAAGAAGAAACCCAAAAAAAAACCTGAAATTTTTCTTTTATCCTAAACATTTGTTATGTGGAAGAACACAAACCTAATTCCTGTTCTTTAAGCCAAAAGAGAAAATTATTGCCAAAAAAAAAACTGAAAGTGAAAAGGGATCAATTCTACTTTGTGCGCGAGACCAAACGTAGAAAACGGAACAGAGACGTAAGAGAAGCGACTCTGATTTTTCTGTGCTAAAAGCACAATAATTATACTGCTAATGTGGCATTCCAAAATTGACTTCTCAAGGAGGACCAATTTGTTGAGAGCTTTCTACACAAAGAGTTTGAGAAAAGAGGACAGAAGGGATATCGCATTGATAATATTGAGCGAATAGCTAATCTTTCCTGGGTGACAGCACAGTCAACTGCGATGAGAAACCTATTATCCGCTACGTGCAGCGCAACTTTGAAAAAAAAGGGTTTCTCTACACAAAGCACTCGAATGCACATGAAATGGAAGATATTTTCAGACAGTTGTTTTCCCTTGCAACTCTTCTTCTCGCCCGCTTTCTTGATCTTTTTACTTTTTCTTTTCGACCTTTGCTTTTTTTTTTTTTTAATGCACATCTCAAGAAATAGCCTCATTGTCGTTTTCTGCTCGATAGCTCAAGATGCTCACGCAGTATCTCCGCAAGCGTGTCTCCGTCGTCACCGTTGATGGCCGCAACCTTGTTGGTGTCCTGCACGCGGCGGACCAGCTGCTGAATGTGGTGCTCACCTCCTGCGTGGAGCGCGTCGGGGCTCCGTACGACGAGGCCGAAGACGGCACGGCAACGGACAGCGCAGGTCCGAGTGCGTCAGCCGACGCCACTGCGAAGTTGATTGAGGAGGTGCCGTTGGGGGTGATGATGCTGCGCGGTGCCGACATCGTCTCCATCGCCGTCATCAACGTGTACGAGGAGGCGGGCACCAACGTGCGAGAGTGGCGTGGCCGAGACATGCCTCCGGTGGCCGCCAGCATTGCCAAGCCTTGACACGCAAATGAGAGTTTTCTTCTTGTTGATCGCATGTGCCTCTTGCTGTGATCAAAGCAAACTATAATTATGCTTGTCGAAAGGTGTGGGGTTTCTTGTGATAATTGAAGTTCACGGTGAGCAAAAATTATGTTGCCGCATTTTGCATCGCTTAAAAACAAAGAAGGAATAAAAAAACAATGATAGCAATTCAGCTCGTGAAGACGGGCGTTAAACTCCTCTTTTTGAAATATTTACAGTCATTTTTTGTTGGAAATACATCTGTTTTCGCTGCGTCGTTTTTTTGAGAAATTCTCGAACTGTCTCAGTAATTCCGTATTGAAGCTTCACAAGCATTCACACTTCGCAGCTTCCCCTTTCTCTCTCTCCACTTTGAATCTAATTGTTTCCTTCTCCCTCAACAGCTGCTTTGTACGAGCGCGACACGCATCGCAGTTTTCCGGCTCGTGTTCAAAATACAAACGAAGCACTGCTCTCTTTTTGCTTTTGTCATTTGGAACCGTCATCATCAATTTTTTTTTTGGTTTTACCATCGTACTCTTAGCGTTTTGATTGCTTTCGTTTGTCATTACCATCAGCTACATCTCTGTTGGGTTTCTATGCGTACAGGAGCACAGCAGCGCTATTACGAGGTGCTGCGGCGGGAGGAGCACCGCAAGAGCCCTGGACGAACGGCAGCACCTTTCAGCGGTCCCTCCTCTTCCTCTACCGCCTCCCCTCCTCTCTGGGATCCAATCGCAAGCCTCCACCTCGACTCCACCACCGTCGCCGCCCTGCGCGAGCTCGCCTGCGACCACCGCGACCTTGTCGCCCTGCACCCGAACTTCTTGCGCCTGGAGCAGCTCGACTCCCTTGTGCTGAACCACAACCATCTCCAGACACTCCGCAACCTGCTGCCCCCACCAGCCCCGTCCACGTCGGCGGCGACGGCGTCCCTCTACGGCGGGTGTCGGCGACTCACACGCCTGCACGTAAGCCACAACGCTCTCGTCGACCTGGCCCGTGACACCGACATCCCACGGCTGCAGCTGCTCGAGCATCTGTCCGTGGCGCACAACAAGCTGACCGACCTCGACGCGGTGCTGAAGCCGCTGCGCCGGCTGCGTCACCTGCGCTATCTCGACCTGCGCGGCAATCCGGTCATCGACGAACCCGCGTACCGCCAACGGTGCATCGCCGCCCTGCCGCAGGTCGAGGTGCTGGACGGGCTCACCATCACCCAGGAGGAACGAAGGGACGGGGCTGGTGCGGCCAACGTCAGCACCAGCCGTCTGGGCACCACCGCGCTCCACAACAACGGTGGTGGTACGGTCGGCATCCCGTCGTCGTCCTCGTCCGCGTCCTCCACCGGTCTCGCCGCCGCAGCGTCCACGCGAAACAAAACGGCGTCGACAGGCCGCTTTGGCAAGTCAGCCATTGCGCGTGACCTGGATGTGAAGTACGCCACCCACCTACGCCGGGAGCAGCAGGAGAAAGCGGCCGCCGTCGAGGCCCGCGCGGCGGCGGAGCGGGGGAAGGAAGAAACGTGGGAGGCCTTCCACGCGGTGTGGTCGCTGTCGCAGCCCGGGATGCCGCTCTCTGGCGAGGGCTGGCGTGCCGTGACCGCCGCGGCGGGGACCGGCGCGACAACCACCACCGCCGCCCTCGCTGCTCTGCCCTCCCCGACGGGCATTAACGGCGGATGCCCGGCGGCGGGGGCGATGGCGGGCAGCGGCGGTGGTGGTGGCGCGGCGCTAAAGTCGGCCCGCAAAACGCCCTCGCCATCATCGCCGTCCCCCGGCGCCGCCGCCTCCCGTCCGCGGACTCCCGTGCCGGGGCGGACACCCCCACCACCGCCCTCTGCGAACATGGCGGACGAGGCCGGAGGTGTCGGCGGTGGCGGGGTGGTGTACAGGAGCGTCGAGGTGCCACGCGATCGTCTGCTGCCGCCCCTCACCTCGTCGCCCTCCACGACGGTGGTGAAGACGCAGCACGACAGCCCGTACCTCCGCACCGTCCGCGGCACCGCCACGCAGGACGGCGGTGGCGACTACGCCACATCGCTGTCTGGTGGGCCGCTGCTGGTGTCGCCGGGTCGCCTTACCGCCCTGCAATGTGCGCTGCAGGCCTCGACGGAGGTGGTGCGCGCGACGACCGGCAACACTGCGAGCAGCAAGCACGGTAGCAGCGGACCTTCCCTCACCCTCTCCGCCGCCGCCGCGGCAGCAGCAGTGGCAGCAGCAGCAGCAGCAGCGCAGGCGTCTGCGGGAACACGCAAGGCCGGAGGTCGGGCAAGCCTTGTGCCATCGTCGGCCTCGCCTGCCACCGCTGCCGCCCCGTCTGCCGGCTCTGACGGCACCACTGTTCCTGTCGACCTCGATGCCCTACGCGTGGTGCAGCGCTACAAGTACGCGCTGATTCCCCCACCGTGGGAGCTGCACGATGAGGGCAAGGGTGAGAAGGTGGGACACGGGTTCGGTCACGTGCAGAAGAACACCATTGTGCAGGAGGCCCTCACGGAGGTGCTCGTCCTGCTGCATCAACTCTTCACCGCAGAGGAGCTGCAGCTGATGGAGCTGGAGTACGGCAGGGCGGAGCTGCTGCGGCTGCTGCCCCTGCCCGAGTGGGCCGCCAACGCGGATACCACCACCACGACCACAACAAACACCAACGATGGGTCGGCACCGCTGGACACACTGCGCACTGCCCGACAGGAGATGTTGTTGCTGCTGCGGCCCGACGCCGCCCCGAGCACCGCAGGCGGCGGGCGTCGTCTCATCTCTGAAGACCGCAGGAAGGCCGCAGGCGGTAGAGGCAACGCCGGTGGCGGCCCCTCCGCGCAGCTCACCTCCTCTGCCGCGGCAGGCGGCGGCGTATCGGCGACCCTCAGTGCGAGCGAGCTGGCCGCCGCGGCGACAGCAGTGGCGCGCTCCACTCTGCCGGTTGAGCCGGAGCTGGTGTGGGATTTGTTTCTGCAGCCCTACATTGCCGGCGCACCCGTTGCAATTATTCCCGCCGCAGCAGCAGCAGCCCATGGAAGCGCTGCGCTTCTCATGAGCAAAGTCAGCGGAGACGCAGGGATGAGCGTGTCCACCGCCGGCAGCAGCAGCAGTAACACGAACTTCAACATCAGCTCCTCGAGTGCAGCGGGCGTCGGGGCCTCTGCCTCAGCCACCTCCGCCGGTGGTGATGAGATCACCCTCGCGGACCCGGAGGTGGTGCTGCCGTTGGTGCGGCCCATTGGCCCGTACGAGCCACGCGTGCTGGCGCCGTTGCTGAAGCTGATGAAGCCCGCTCCGCCCATCGACGCACAGGAGCTCTGTGAGGGCCTGCGCAAATTTCACTGCGTCGTGCAGCGCGCGGCTGCGGCGGCGGTGCTCGGGGCACAGACCCAACCCTTCGGGTCCCCGGCAGCGGGCCGTGGCGCGGGTGGTGCTGGCGGCGCCGGTAACAACACGACTGGTGGGGCAGGAGGAGCTGCAGCGTCCAAGTCGAAGAAAGACGCGGCGCCGTCTGCGGCTGGCACGGACGGCAGCGAAGGTAAGAAGCGTGGAGCGAAGCATACGGCTGCTGCGGGCGGTGGTGGTGGTGCTGGCAGTCACCACGCGGGTGGGTCGTCCACCTACACCTCGGGCGTCCCCATTGGTGCGAGTCACGACGTGTTTGGTCAGCGGCAGCGCTCCGCATCGCTTACGCCGCAGCTGACGCTTCTCTCTGTTCTCACCGCCCTCCTCTTCCATCCACGCTTTGTGCAGTCGCGGCTGCAGTTCTGGGAGCAGGAGCTGGCGGAGCTGACGAGGACCGTCGCCGCCGCCGCGCCGACGACAACAACAATATCATCATCATCCGCAGCAGCAGCGGCGGCGGTGGTACGGGCCAACGTGGCAAGTGCGCAGGGTAAAGCGGAGGCGTCGCCGTCTGCGGTGCCGGCTGCAGCCGGTGGAAGTGCGGGCAGCAGCGGACCCACCGCGAAGCCTGCACCACGGACATCCACCGGTGCCACGGCGTCCACCGCGGCCGCTGCCGCAGCAGCGCCGCCGCCCACCCCGCTCGCCCGTCTGTTCCATCGCGTGCAGGCGCTGAAGACGCACGCTGCGCGCGTGGAGGCGGCGGCGCGTGCGAAGAGTGATGGTGCTGCGCCAGCCTCAACGGGGGAGGCGTATGTTGGCTGCTTTGTGAGCCCCGCCCGCGTGCTCATGGCGTACAAGTAATACGGGGCTCTTTTTTTAAACCCTCAATATCATGTACAACTAGTCTTTGTTTTTTTTTGTTTTTCTTCTTTTACTGTATGTATTTTTTTTTTTTTTAACGCGTTTAGCGTGTGTACAGAATTGGCTTTTGATAGATTTCAAAAAGCCTCTTTTATTTCGTTCTGGCATGGACTCCATTAATTCTATCTTTCTTCTTCTACTACTGTTCTTTTTCATGTAAGTGAGCCTCACAAAAACAAATGCGATTCGAAAGTTTGAAGCAAGCTGTGCAATGCTTTCATTGGCCGCATCTGAAGGTGCACAAAAAAGGCGGACAGCGATGCAACAATTCATCGCTTCGTAACTTCTGCATTGGCCGCAGATTGATGTGAATTTGACCTTAAGGTTATGAATCAGAATTTTTGTCGCCTTGCAACTTACTACTCACTTGATGTTTTCTTCTTTTCTCTCCTCTCGATGTTTCCGTTGTTGTAGAGCTCGAATCACGCCCTTTCCCCAAGAAGCACAGAAGCACCTTAATTGCTGCTCCAATACATTCATCTCGATAATTCAAATAGTTTTTTAATTCTGCAGCGCTAAAGTGTCAGCACAAATCATTCTTCTGTAGTAGTTGAGTTCTGTTGGTATCGGTCTCGTCATCAGCTTTGTTGTTGTTGTTGTTGTTGTTGTTGTTCCCATCATGTTAGCTCGTCAGCTTCCTCTGCTGCAGCGTCGACTGTCAGCGCTCTTCACCGCCCCCACTCTCCCGCACATGTTTGCACAGCGCCGCGCTGCTGCTGTCGTCGTCACCCCAACCTCCTTCGCGCTTTCCATCTCGCAGCGTCGCTGTGCCACCACCGCGAGCCGCAACAACGGAAAGGGCAACTACTTTGCCTTCTTCTCCCTCGCCAAACATCCGGAGCTGGACGTGGCGGCGCTGCAGAAGGTGTACCACGACCTGCAGCGGCGCGTCCACCCCGACCAGCACCAGGTGCAGCAGCGCGAACAACAGGAGCAGCAGAAGCTGTCCCAGTCCCCACGCCCCTGCATCCCCGACGAGAACGCGCAAAGGAGCAGCGTGGATGTGTCGACGTACGCCAACGCGGCCTACGAGACGCTGCGCAGCCCGTACAGCCGCTGCCGCTATCTCTCCCGACTGGTGAAGGCGCAGGAGGTGAAGGGGTCGGCGCTGACCGCGGCGGAGGAGGAGGAGCTGCTGGTGGAGGATGACCGCCGCACGATGCAGGCGCGGGAGGCCCGCCCCGACGCCCCGATGGATGAGGAGTTCCTGATGGAGATGTTGATGATGAATGAGCTCATCTTTGCCGGTGACGCCGAGGACGAGGCGGTGCGGCGGCAGTGGGCGGTGCTGCGCGCCGACCTCGAGGACCGCGCCGTCGGCTACTTCAAGGACGCCGTGCGACACTGGGAGGCGAAGGACATGCCGCAGTTTCATCACACGGTGCAGGAGTGGACGTACGTGAACAACGCGCTGAACAACGTGAAGGAGCGCATGCTGTAGTGCGTGATGAGGTGAGAAAGTAATGCCCCATGCATCGAGCAATTGACAGATACGTGGTTGTGTTTGTGTGTGTGTGTGTGTCTTGTTTTGCTTTGTTTTTATTTTCTTTTCTTGGACAGCTATTATTATTATCATGATTGACTTACTCGGAAGGGCGAACGATGTCGCTGTCGTTTCGTCAATTTTCTTTTCTTTGTTTGTCTCGCTGATTATTCACAAGAGCCAGCGAATTTTTTGGCTCTGTTTAACGTTCACATACCTTTACAATCATTTATACACCTATTTGTTATCGAAAAAAGCACCAACAGCAACGTAAAAATAAAAAGCTTGAAAGCAGGAAAGCAAAAGGGAAGATAAAAGCCCATTCTTTTTTTGAGAAAAGAAAACAAAAAAAAAAGAGAGAATGCTATTACCCTGAGCTACTGAAGTAACTCTTATGTTAGCGAGGCACCAAACGCTGACAACAGGAGACTGTGGCGATTTCTCCATGCAGCTGAAGTTAATATCAGTATTTTACTTTTCCTTACTCATTTCGCACTTTGTTCTGCATTTTTTATCACATTTCTCTTACTGGTATCATTCCGCCCACACACAAACAAAAACAAAAGTTTCAAAAATTGTGAAGTCAGTGTGCAGTTTTCTGCAACTAATACCACAGACACAGCAGTTCCCTAATTTTTTTGTTTTCAAAAAGGACTTTCAAGTAAAATAGCCTTTTTCATTATCACTAAAGCGTTCTCCGTCACAGTTCCTGTGACACCATTTTAATACAAAAAAATAAACAGAAAAAGAAAACAATAGATCCAACCAGACTCGCAAGATAGATTTATGCCTCCAGGTCCATAGAATCCCGTGGCCCATCTTTTCTCATCAAGTCTGCAGTTTTCCTTTTTCTTCTCAACATCGTTGCGCGTCAAGCGTAAAAAAAAAAAAAAAACTCTGCTTCACTTTTTTTTTCTTCCGCGAATTTTTCTGCAAACAATTCTGGAACCAAAAAAAAAATCAAATAAGTCAAATTTTCTTTTTTTTTTCATTCTTATTAATTCTTGTAAGTGATTAACGCTCCGTCTTACCTAGACATCTTTCCCCATTTATTATCTATCTCGACTCCTTCTCATTTTTCTTTTTTTCAATTGTTATTGCTGTTCATTTTTTTTCTCTGCGTTGCTTTTCTGTCCCTTTAACTCCCTCTTTTTTTCTGCAACCATCAATCACAGCGTATGTAAACCAGGCTCTGTATCAAACACCATTTTGTGTTTCTTGTTCTTCCTTCTTGAACTCTATTCTTTTTTTCACCTTTAAGAATAGTTGCTTTTCTTCTCTTTTTTTTTCTCTTTGTTTTCATTCATGAGTGGCTAACACTCGCCTCTTGTTTTCCTTTATTTTCTCTTTTGGTTGTGTTCTATATAGAGATTTTCTCTCCTCGCAACACAGAAGTTCGATTCGGTAGACTTACCTTTTTGTTACTATTTCTCTTCTTTCTCCAGAAATATTCCTCTTCCAGACTCTATCCATCACCGCTTCGTTTTTTTTTTTTCTTCTTCTCTTTGTCTCTTAGCACCTTTTTGTAATTTTCGGTGCCTCGTTTTTCCTTCCAATTTTCTCTCTCTTTCCAGGATATTTTGAAATTTAAAGCTCTTCCTATATACGACTTTTACACTTGACTCTCCTCCTTTCTTCCTGTTTTTATTGACTCCTTTTTGAAGAAATATAAATCTTGTTGAACTCCCCTGCTGAATCTTAAAGCGACATTTCTAAACGAAAACAATCTCTTCTTTAACTATAACACTCTCTTTAACTTTGTTTTCCTCGTTGATTCTCGGGTATTAGTTTACTCGCTCTTCATTTTTTTTTCTGTGTGTCTTCTTTTTTTTTGTTGTTTTATTATTGCGTTTGGCTTTTCTTCGACAATTTTGTTGTATTTTCATCAAAAAAAACTATTTTTGGCTGTTTTGTCGGGTTCACCTGCAGTCAATCTTTTTTCTTCCTGACTATTTTTGTGAACAACATTTTTTTTTCCTTGTGTGTTAGTTTCCTGTCTCCTTGCGCGTGTCTCTTTTGCGTGTGTGATTCTTACTGCTTTTGTAGTTTTGCTGCAAAAAAATAGTATTTCTTTCATAATTTTCCCTTTTGACGTTTTTGTGTGTTCAGACATATTTATTCCTCTGTGTGCCATTTTTCTCTTGTTTTGTTTTCTTCGTGCTTTTTTTTTTTAACTCTTTTATTTTTTTTTTTTTTTTACTGTGAAGTGTCGCTTCGCACCGCCACGTACTGCACATAAGGTACTACGTTTTCTTGCATGGCGCTGCGACGTCACTCCTCACCAGACATGGTGACCAACGGCACACGGGCGCAGAGCACGCCTCTGCAGCAGCCCAGCGTGTTTCTCCCGCCGGCGCCGTCCAGCTCCCCCAACAATTCCCGCCTCTCCGCAATGACGCAGCCCTTCCGCCGGCCGCAGTTTGAGCGGGCCAACACGCGACTGGACAGCAGCTTGCTGCCCACCGCCGCCCAGCCACGCCCACCCTCGTCCACGCCGACCACCGCGGCGACGGCGCTCGCCTATCTGGCACCCCACAGCCCAGCAGTGACGCGTGCGTCGCGGGGCGGTGGCGTCGCGCCGCGGCAGGCGTCCGCGTCCATGCGCGGCACCCCGGCAGCGCAGCAGAGCCACACAGCCAACTACGCCTCCCGCATTTTCAGCGGCAGCGCCGCCACCGCCCGCCCTTCCCGGCCACTGGAGAAGAGCAACAGTCTCAGCAGCAGCGGCACCAGCAACCACACGAGCAACATGAATTGCACCAACTCCCCGCAGTCCACCCAGAGCGGCTCCGACAGCCCGCTGTACTACGTCGTGGGCAACGCGGTGGTCAACCCGCAGCTGATGGTGTCGCCGTCGGTGCAGGGCGAGGTGCGCGGTGTTGCCTCCCTCGCCGCGCTGCCAGACGCACGGCGCCGCCCGCTGATTGGGCCGCAGCTGCACAACACCAACCCCGCCAGCACCACTGAGGCTGCGACGAGCCAAAAGGACGACGTGGTGGTGCGGGTGGAGGGCATTCACACCCGCCGCACTCCGGCACCGGAAAGCCTTCCGTACGTGCAGCAGGCCACCGAGGCCCGCGCTGGCTCGCTGGCGGTGCTGCGGCACCTCTACGGCACCACAGCGGAGGACGTTATCGAGATTGCACAGACAAATCCACGCAGTGGGACGCTGGAGCCGCCTCGCATGCAGTACCACCTCGCACAGGAGCTGCTGCCCGAGCTGACGAGCAGCGAGGCGCAGCTGAAGGCGATGCACAACGCGCGCCGCCGCATTGACTGGGACGTGAACATCCCCACCGCCGCCACGCTGCCGCCGCCGGCGATCACCTTCACGACAGCGAACGGCACCCCCGTCACGACGTTAGGGGCGATTGCGCTGTCGGTTGACGCGAGCACGCTGGTGCTGCAGCGCGACCACGCGACCGAGAAGACGCTGAGCACTCCGCTGCAGGACGCCGGGTTTGGCGTGGGGGCCGGCGGGAGTGCCTTCACCGCCACTCGTGTCGGCAGCGCGGCCGGCACGAAGGTCTCCTCGCCTTTTCTGGATGAAGAGCGGGTGGGTCTGGAGATCAGCCGCGAGGACCGCATTGGCAGCAGCGGCCTCTTCCGCGTTCGCCACCTCGTCGCCCTCCGGCAGGGCCTGGGCGAGATGGTCGGTCTAGAACGCGTGCTCGAGTACGAGGTGAAGACGGCCGCCCCGGAGCTGTTCCTCGTGCAGCCCTACATCTCCGCCAACTCGGGGGACCTCTGCATGGAGCTCAACACGTCCCTGCAGGGCACGGCGAAGCTGACCATCACCGGCGTGGACTGCGGCAGCGTCGACCCGGAGACAGGCAACGTGCAGCGCAGCAGCAACACGCTCGTGGTGTACGTGACGCTAAAGCACGACACCAACACGGCAGCCACCGCCATCACCGGCGCAGCGCTGCGAGAGCGCAGCCTCGTCAGCTCCTCCATGAGCGGCACTACAGCGTACGCCTGCGTCCCATCCGCGCTGCCCAACACACGCGCACCCAGCGCTGGCGCAAACGCGGCGGGCAGGGGCAACGGCGCGCTGGGCCACAGCGGCAGCCGTGACCACCCGCCCGTCGACCAGCAGGGCTCCGACGCGTTCTCCCTCTCCCTCGCCCACTTCAGCCAGGAGTTCGCTGCGGCAGAGCACGCCAGCAGCCGCAACCCCTCCCTGTCCCGCGACTCCGCCGGCGCCGCCACCCCAGTGCAGGACAACGCTCTCATGCGGCCTGCACCACGGCGGCACAGCCTGGACGTGCAGAGCGTGGCGGCCCGCACCGCAGCGGCAGCAGCGGAGGCCGGCGGCGTGAGCGGCGGCTCCCCCACTGCGGCGGTGTCCGGCGCCTTCACCCGATCTGCGCATCGCGGCCACACGGCAAGCGCCGGCCGCCGACCCCGCCTGGGTGCTGCGCTGCGGGAGAGCGGCCCCGCGAGCCCGGCGCCGCACTTTCTCTTCCCCCTCACCAACCCGCACGCACTGCGCTACCGGCACTGCACGGAGGCGCTCCGCCTGCGCCGCCTGCAGCAGTACACGCGGCAGCAGGACAAGCACAAGGACGAGGAGGCGCAGCGCAAGCGCGAGGTGCAGATGGCAGCCGCAGCCGCAGCATCAGCAGCAGCACCCAACAACATCCACCCTGTCAGCAGCATGATCAACGGGAGCCACTCCGCGCATCCGCAGCAGCACAACAACAACAACAACACCGCCAATGCCAACAACTGGTCTGACGAAGAGGACGAAAAGGAGATGAGCCGGGAGCCCTCCGAGGAGAGCCCGAGCCGCGGCCGGACCAGCAGCACGACCTCCAACGGGCAGCAGCAGCGCCGCTCGCGCCGCAAGTCGGTGGTGGAGATTCTGGAGCTCGAGGAGGAGTTCGACCACAACAACCCGGTCGCCATGCCCACCGTCACCAGCATGCAGTCCAACGGCTCCAACCAAAGCTCCGGCAACGGTGGCCGCCGCTCGGCCGCCCATGCGCGCGGCAGCGACGCCCCCTTCAGCAGCACCGGGCCGCTGTTCCACGAAGACAACAGCGGCGGCAGCAGCGGCGGAGGCGCCGACGTCGTCGTTTGTGAGCTGCGCCGGCCTCGCATCCCAAACTCGCTCTTTTTCCTGGACACGATTCAGTCCCCCGTCAGCTACATGCGGCTCACCGTGTGGCAGGACCGGCTGCTGCTGCTCTTCCGCGCAGAGGACAAGGAACTCCTGCGCAGCGACGAGCGCGCGCGGTGCAAGCGAGAGGCGCGGCAGGAATTGACGGAGGGCACGCTGGCCGGCATGCTGAGCAGCACCTTCGCCTGGAGCGCCAACCCAGGCACCAGCATTGGCGGTCGCAAGCTCTCCATGCAGGGTCGCCGCAGCTCCGCCGTCTTCAGCTCGCGCAACAGCAACAACAACTACTCCGGCGCCACCGTCACGGCATCCGGCAGCGGGGGCGGCAACGGAGACAGCTCGCGTGGCAACTCGCCCTTCACCGCCGCCATCCACCGTGGCAGCGGACTGAACCGCCCGACCAGCGGCAGCAGCAGCGGCGGCGGCGCATCGGCGTCCGCGGAGAAGCCCTTTGAGGTGATCCGACGCCTCATCCTGTGTCTGGCGCTGGAGGAGGAGCGGAGCTCGGTGCAGCTGTACGCCGACACGATCCAGCTCTGCTCGCACCTCTGCCACAGCGCGCTGCTCAAGACGATCAACCTGACCCGCGGCACCCGCGAGGGCCTGCAGCAGGCCGCCGCCGCGGTGCTCTCAGCCGGGTCGCCGATGCCGTCGCCGAAGGGGAAGCTGACGCCGCACCCGATCTGGGAGGGCAACAGCACCCTCTCTGCTGCCGATCGCGACTCGCTGCGGCAGCTGAGCGAGACGCTGGAGCTGGCCATGACGGTGCTCCTCCTCATCGGCGCCTACGGCAGCGCGGTCGAGTACGCAGTGCAGCGGGTGCACGCCCTGTGCCTGCTGGAAGGCGACACGACGGCACTGGTCAACGCGGCGCAGCGCGACCTCGCCGAGGTGTACCTCTTCTACGGCGACTACAGCACCGCCGTGACGATCGCCGAGGACGTCGTCATGCTCAGCGAGCAGCTGTGCGCTGACACGCCCGACGCGTACGAGGTGGCCGAGGCGGAGGCCCTCTGCACCCTCGCCTGCGTCGCGGCCGGCCGCCGTGAACGCCTCCCGCACTACATCACCCGTCTGGAGATGAACGTGCTGCCGCTCGACCACGGCGCCGACGGCGTGGCCAGCGTGCCGCTGCCGCTGCTGCAGGCGCAGCTGCGTCTCGTGCTGGGCTTTGCGAAGCTCTACATGGCGCACTCCGCCCCGACGGACGGGAGCAGCGGGCAGACCGCCATCCTGCCCGGCGGCACCGCTGCCGTCGTGCCGCTCGTCCGCGAGGCCGTCCGCCTCCTGCGTGGCGATGGCGACCTGCAGGAGATGGAGCAGAGCTTCTCCACCGTCTTCCCGAGTCAGGCGCGCTTCGCGGGCAACCTCGAGGGCAGCAGCGCCAACATCCCGCTCTCGGTGCGGGGCCGGCTGGCGAGCATGGTGAGCTGCAGCATCACCGCCGGCCCGCAGCCGATCAACCGCTCCGCCGCCGACCTCAACAGCGGCGAGACGACGATGAAGATGATGGCGGCGCAGAAGCGGCTGCGGTGGAACCTCCTCTCCTTCGCGGGGGCGCTGCTGGTGCAGAGCGAGGAGACGCGGGAGGGCATCGAGGTGATGGAGAACACGGTGAAGGAGCTCGTTCTCGGGCAGCACCGCTACGTCGAGCGCAACCACCGCGCCTCCATCGCCGCCACGCTGTGGGTCGGCCTGGTGCTGTGCAAGAGCTACGCCCAGCCCTCTCCAAAAGACGACTTCGGGCCCATGCTGAAGGAGGTGGCGAATCGGGTGGTGCGTATCAAAGGCCCGCTGCACCCCTTCGCCGCCGCGGCGAACCTGCAGTACGCCAACGTGGAGCACCACTCCCTCAACGGTCGCCACGGGCTGAGCCTCGCGGCACGCAGCCTCGCCGTTCTCGAGAACGCCGTGAGTGCGCAGTCGCACTACCTCATGATCGGACACTACATCGTCGGCTCAATGGCGGAGTCGCAGCAGCGTTGGCGTCTCGGCCTCGAGCACCTCAGCGCCGCGTACGGCATCGCGCAGACGAACCACTTCTGCACGCGCGACCTGATGCTGCTGGAGACGCGCCTCCTCGGAGCCCTCCTGAGCTGCCCTCCCACTGCCGTGGTGGACGTCGACACCACCCGCCTGCGCGCACACGTCGAGACGCGGCTGGCGGCGGTGCGGCAGCGTGTCGGCCCGCACGATGAGCTGCTGGTGGAGCCGCTGTGGAACGTGGCGGAGGTGCACTACCTCGCCCAGCAGCCCACTCACGCAGTGGAGTGCTTGCAACAAGCAGTGCGCCTGTTGGACCGCCGCGGCGTGCTGCTCGCCTCCGCGGATGTGCTGCGCCCCGTGGATGTGCTGCGCATCGAGAAGTTCAGTCGCGAGAGCTTTCTTATGACGTCCGCTGAGGACACCTCGGTGGAGCAGCTCGTGCAGCAGCGCAACGCCGTCGTGCAGACCTCCTTCGACTCCGTCATGCAGGCCTTGAGGCTGGCAAACACGCTCTTCATGCTGGCGGCTGTCTTCGAGTCGCAGGCGCGTGTGGCGGAGGCGCAGGAGAAGTACAGTCAGTGCCTCGCCATCTTCGAGGCGCTGAACCTCGCGGACGCGACACTGTCCGCCGCCCACGTCGTGACGGCGCTGGCGAAGCTGCTGTACACCAAGGGCGAGTGCGGCGACGCGCTGAGCTGGGCACACAAGGCGGAGCACATCCTGCACACGCACTACCGCAAGCAGTGGCCACTCGAGCTGGAGGCGGCGGAGAAGTTGGTGGTGATCGTGGAACAGCGGCTCTATGACGAAGAAGGCACCTACGTGGTGCAGAACGACGAGCCGTCCGCAGACGGACTGCCGCGCCTCCTCTAAAGTTCTTGTTTAGTTTTGCTGTTTTAAGTATCTGTTAGGTTTTAATGGTTGTTGTTGTTGTTGTTGTTGTTGTTGCGGTTACTGATGTTGAAACTATTTTATTATTATTTTCACTGTCGTTGTTGTTATGCTTGCTATTGTCAAACTTTTTCTTTTCTTTTCTACCTCCGCCTGTACTCATTTTTTTTCTCCTCCGTTCTTCTCCCACTTATTATTGAAAAAAGGTCACGCAAGAGCTTTTTTTTCCTTTTGTCTCCAGCGAAGAGGCAAGCAAACGACTGGAAGCCCTCAGCGTTGCATCTCAATCCCTCTCTTTTTCAGCCACTTCCGATGTAACTATATTCTTACCAAGCACATGTGTGTAACGTCACACAAGCGCGCATTCACAATAAGAATGCAAACGGCGCTTCTTTTTTTTTTTTTACTTTTCTCTGTGCTGCTCATCATTTGTGAGGAGGCATTTGCGTGTCAAGGAAGCTGATAAATATCAACTCCTTGTGTAGAACTATTCCTCCTCTATTTCTGACTTGATGTGGTAAATTATTTTTTTATAGGTGAAGTTGCACAAGGCCTTTCGTGCTCTCCTTTTTGTTTCTCTTCCTCCGTCTTCTTTTAAGTATGTAAGCGATACACCTGTACTTTGCTGCTGTTTTTGTTGTGGCTGCGTATGTGTCTCTTTTTGCAATTTGTGTAATGGAATTGTCTTTTTCTAATTTACTTTTTTTGTTGTTCGCCCCACAGCTTTCTATTTCGATTTCTCCCGTTTAACCTCTTTGCGTGGCGCTCCTACACAAAGACCAATCGTTTATTTTTTTATTTTTTTATCCTCTGCGTTGCCCTTTCCTTGCGCTATTTCACAGATCTTTTTCCGATTTGCAACGTACAGCTCTTTCAAGCTGGTAGATAACTTTTTTGGTGTTTTTCTCTTTTTTCTTTTTTTATATAATGTATTTCTTTCGATTTCGATAAATGGGTCTAAATGCTTTTTTCTTGTGTTTTTAAGCTTATTTTTTAAGTTTTCTTTATAGAGTTTTTCCACTCTTTTTACGGTATTTTTCTTCCTTTCACTTTAACGTTGCTTTTTCTTTTTTCTCTAATTATTTTTATTCGAAACGGTCTCTCAAACTTCTATTCTGTAGAAGATCTTTGACGATGTACGCTAGTCTTGTGTACGGTTTATTGGAATGCCAGAAGGCACCAAAACACTTTTTATATATAGGAAATGGAAATTCAGTCTTTCGTCTATTTGTAATGTCGTTGTCTGCGTTACGAACTTTTGCTAATTGAAGACAATTAATCCACTTAAGCAAAGCAAACAAAGCAAAATCTTAAGAACAAAGAGCAGGAAGGCAAGGCGTGCGGCCTAGACTAGTTCAATGTTCGCGTCATTTTCTAGAATATGTAATGGTGTTGCTCTTGCGTGACGCAATATGGAGGGCCAGAGAACATGTGTTTCTGTGTGCACTGCAAGCCGCGCCACGAGGCACCTTCTTCGCGTGTGCTCAGCCAAACGTGCAGAAAAGTGTTTTGTCTCTTTTTTTTTTTTACTTCCGCTACAACGACGTTTTTTATTGCGGCATGATGGAGGTTACGAAAGGAAAACCCAAAAGCTCACTTTTTCTTCTCCTCTCAACAACTATTTCTTTTTCTCTCTCTCTCTCCTGTTCCATCCCTTATTGGTCTTTAACAGCGCTACCGACTCGTCGATAGACCCTCTCTTTACGCTCATCACTCGACTACACCTTAGACTTTTATAGACCACTCCTCAGCCTTTCAAAACCACGCGTTTTTTTTTTTCTCTCATAAAAAAAAATTTTCATTACTATTTAGAGAGTGAATTAGAGAGTATGTCGCAGACCGCCCATGCCATCTCCCTCAGCGGCTCCGTGGCGACCGTCACCGAGTACGTCGGCTTCGCCATCAACAACATCCTCTACCAGCGCGGCGTCTACCCGCCAGAAGACTTCCAGCAGGTCAAGAAGTACGGTCTGCCCCTCATGATCTCGACCGACGCCGACCTCAACGCGTACCTGTCAGAGCTGCTGCAGCAGATCGCGCGGTGGATCACCCATGGAGCGTGCCGGCGGCTTGTCTTGCTCATCACCGACGTCGCCGCGGAGCGGACGCTGGAGCGGTGGGAGATTAATATTGAGACCGACCCGGCTGCCGCCACGCAGCGCGGCCGCAAGACGTCGGAGGAGGAGGTGCGTCGCGAGATTCAGGCGGTGATGCGCCAGATCACGGCGTGTGTGTCGTTTCTGCCGGTGATCCCGCAGCCGTGCGCGTTCGACTTGCTCGTGTACACCTCGACGGACGCCCCGGTGCCATCGACAGCGTGGGAGCCGAGCGATCCGCAGGTGATCAAGGGCGGCACGGAGGTGAAGCTGCGCTCCTTCACCACGACGATTCACCACGTGGACACCAACGTGGTGTACCGCGAATGAGATGTGCACGAGAGAGAGAGAGAACATTAGAGTTTTTTTTTCTGCTCATGAATGCAGCCTAGTTTATGCTCGCGGAACTCTTTTTGTTGTTGTTGTTGTTGCTATCATATATGTTTGCTTGCTTTTCGTGTCACAATTAAAGTGGCTGCAGCTTAGATTTTTATACTCAACAATTAAAAATAAAAAAGCGAAGTATGCGTGAAATCAAATGGACCCCAGAGCTATGGTAACGTGACAACCTTGTCCATTGAAGTGCTTGTTTGCAGGTTTTCCTCCCGTACGCCTTTCTGTAATGCTTGCCTTTCTAGCAAGTATTGTCGTCCCAACTGAATACTCCGCTGCTCTCTTCTCTTGCAAGCTTCTTCTCATGCTGCTCATTATGTTCGTTTGCCCTTCAATCTTCTCCTTAGTGATAGCCGCAGAAAGTGAAGAAAACAAAACATCTGTTTTTCGACAACTGTGTGTCAAAGGCGCGCTCAAATTACACAAGCACTTACAATTACGCAAGTACTTATTACAACACAGCAATGCCGCCAAAAGGCGCCGCGTCGTCGAAGAAAAATGCCAAACCCGTCTTCGACCCTTTCGAGCGCGTCTGCACGTACACCACCATCCCCCTCCGCGACCCCGCCGCAAGTGGTGGTGGTGACGTGAGCCGAGCTGCCGCACCGCAGCCCCCACCGCAGGCACAGCCGCAGCAGCCGGGGGACGAGGCGGGCAACAGCGGGAAGGTCGGCGAATTTACGGCGAGCGAGCTCCTCATTACACCGCCGCTGCCGCGCACGGAGGTGTCGCTGCTGCTGCGGTTTCGTCTCACGGTGTCCCTCTGCGAGGGCGACACCATTTACGTGCACCTGCCAAAGTTCAACGGGCCACCGGCGCAACAGTTCGGGCTGCTGAGCACCGCCCAAACAACGACGATGGGCGGCAATGACGAGGCCATCAACACGGCCACCTGCTTTCGCGCCTTCTGGTCCGGCACCTCAGCGAAGGTCGTCTCCGCCGTGCACCAAATTGAGTTCAAGCGCGGCAAAAAAGGTGGTGCACCGCCGAAGCAGGTGGTGATGCTGCAGTGCATTCGCGATGTGCCGGCTAACGCCCTCATGGCCTTCGCCATCCCGCGCGCGCTGGGCATCGTCACGCCCGACAAACTGCCGGCCAACAGCTCGAAGCTGAAGCTGGAGGGGCCGCTGATCTACAACGCGGAGAGTCGCCGCATTCTCAAGCAGGTCATCCTGTCCTCGTCGGAGGTGAAGAAGCAGACGGTGGTGGAGGAGCTGGCGACGTACGAGCACAGCATCGCGGCCGTCATGCGCGATGGCGGGCTCAAAACGGAGGACCGCCAGCTGTGCGAGCAGCTCTCTTTAGAAGAGCTTGATCAGATCTGGCAGGCCGCGCAGTACCGCCGCCGCTACCCGGTGCCCATGACGTGGACGGTGGCGCAGGACGTCTCCGTCGCCTACGAGGCTGCCGGCAGCTTTGTCAAGCGCCTCGTGCAGAACGCGATCACCTGCATCAAGGACTTCGACCCGCTGGCGGTGCACAAGGAGGTGGCGCGCAACTGGGGCGTGAAGGTGGCCGCCGTGGTCATGCTGGACGACTTCCTCTCGGCGCAGTGGACCGGCCTGTACCCCGGCGTCCCGCGCAGCTCCCTCTTCGCGGCGTGTCTCTTGACGATGGAGCCCGAGGACGTCGGGCGGGTCTTCCTCGCCGTCGCCGAGCTGCCGCCACGGTCGATCGCTGAGGAGCTGATGAGTGCCTTCCGCATGCGTGCCGGTCTCGACACGCCGACCCCCGCCAACGCCAACGCGACCTCAAAGCCCGGCAGCGCCAAGCCTGTGGACGAGAAGCGGGAGGCGGAGCTGCTAACGGCGGAGCTGCTCCACCAAGCCGGCGCGCAGAGCCGCTGCGGGTCCGTGCTGAACAAGTGGACCGCCCTGCTGACCGCCCTGCTGCCCGCCTCGCTGGTGGTGGACAGCGGGGCTGAGCGCGGCTCCCCAACGAGTCCGCCGCGACTCGACCGGCCGGCGTCGTCGGCGCAGGAGGAGGGCGGCGGTTTCGCTGCAGCGGCTGCGCGGGCTGGCCGCAGTGGCCGCCGCAAGAGCAGCAGCGCGGCAACGGCCAACAGTGCGGGCGGGGCTGCGGTGGCGACGCTGCTGCCACCCCCGACGCTCTACGTTGGCTACCGCGACGTCCCCGCCGAGGCGCAGCGCACCCTGCGTGCGTTGAAGCGTGGGGACTGGTTTGTGATGCCGTTTCAGGTGCTGGCGCGGCAGTCGCTGCCCTACGCGGCGGTGACCCCGTCAAGCCAGGCAGCCGCGGGGGCGGTCTCGAGCTTTTCTGCTGGAGAAAATGGTGTCAGCGGTGGTGGTGGTGGTGGTGGTGGCTCGGAGGAGCACGACGGAGCCGAGGATGACGGCGCGGCGGAGGCGATTATCCCAGACAATGCGGTGGTGGTGGAGCTGCGGAATGTCGTGGAGGGCCTCGAGCTCGCAGACGCCTCCCTCTCGCCGCACAACCGGGCCTGGCTGCTGCCCCTGGCCACGTCCTGCCGCGTCGTGACGGTGGAGGAGGACCGGCACGAGGTGCTGCACGTGGTGGTGGAGATGGAGGGTAGCCTGGTGGGCCAGATCAACGACGCCTACCTCCCACAGAGTGACCGCGGGGTGGCAACGGTGATCCTGAGCAAGTACCTCGCCAAGGCGGAGCAGACGGAGGCGTACGTGACCTCCTTCAGCAACCTCACCGCCCTCTACGCGCGGCGCAACGAGCGGCGGCGGCTCCACCCGCCCACGCTGATCCGTGCACAGTACCTCGCCCACTACAACGCCGCCATGCGCGCCTCCGCGGCCAAGTACAACGTCGAAGAGGCGGAGCGGGTGGAGTGGCAGGTGCGCACCCACGACGCTCAGCTGCTGGACGAGGGCGTTGTGAAGCCTGCCGTGTGGGAGCCGATCCAGAAAAAGTACATGACAACGGTGGAGCAGTTCTTTCTCGGGCACTCCCGCTCGGTGCAGAAGCTGGAGGAGGGCACGCTGGCGGTGGACCTGGAGAACTACACCATCGACTACGGCGGCAAAGGGCCGCGTGCGCTGCGGCGGGTAGTGGAGAAGGTGTATGTCACGCACGAGGCGGTGCCGCGAGAAACCTCCGCGCTCTTGGAGGAGCACGAGGAGCAGTACGCGAAGCAGCTCGCGGCGCTGGACAGCAAGCTCGGCATCACCTCCAGCACGGTGGGGGGAGCTGGCGAGTCGGGCAAGCGCGGCTCAACGAAGCGGGCCAGCGCCGCTGGGAGCAAAAAGAAGAAGGGCTAAGATGGAAATGCTGACTGCGTGCCAATGCGCAGCTCTCGGAGTTTTTATTTTCTCTCTCCCTTTGTTGTTGATGTTGCCATGGAAAGGTTAAATGCTGCTGATTCTGTTAAAGTTGAAAATGATGTATAGTACAGAGCTGAGGTCCACATCTCCGGCATACGCTGAAAGCTTCGCAGTCTCTATTCTCTCTCTCTCTTTTTTTTTTTCAGACTATTTGTAGTGTGTTGATGTAAACTATTTGTACATGTGCTCGATCTGAATCATCCAAGTCCCAAATGTACTAAAAAAGCTACGGTTGAGCCAGCAGAAAATTCACTCGTTGAATAATCTGTCACAAAACGGTGCGAACCAAGCACATTATATCGCTAATTGCACCAAGTTGTGTTTGTAGGTAAAACGATTTGTGAGTGGGTGGCACCGTATTGCAGATCTAGTGCTGTACTGAATCTCAGAACTTTGTGCAGTCGACACTCGTCCCGTTAAACCGTTTAGTGCGTCATCGGCAAGGCAGTCGATAACCCTCTCAATGCACGCAAATATTTACTATCAATGCAAATTGTCATACACGTTGCTATTAATTTCAAGGCATTTCGCACCTCTCATCCCGCTCTTCTTCTTTTTCCAATCTGTTTGTTTTAATCTGTATGCTTGTTTGCTCGCCTTTTTTTTTTTTTTTACGGCTTTCCCTCCACAATCTACATATCTCTAAGGAACGTTTAATTGCTTTTTTCTCAAACTATGTTCCGCTCTTTGCATCGCGTACTGCCCGGTGCGTCTGCGGCCGCAGCAGCCGTCGCGTCATCCTCCTTCTGCCCTCGCTCTCTGCTCACGCAGCAGCGTGGCGTCTTTGCGGATAAGGTGCGCGCCGGCATGGTGCTGCGCGTGGACAAGAAGGTCTTCCGCGTGATTGCCAACACGCGCTCGCAGAAAGGACAAAACGCCGCGTCCTTCAACATCAAGCTGACCGAGGTCGGCACCGGGCGAAAAAAGGAAGTGACGGCGGGGCAGGGCCACGACTTTTCCGAGGTGCGGGCGGAGCGCATTCGCCTTCTCTTTAGCGGCTTCGACGATGACGACTACGCGTGCTTTGTCTTCCCCGAGCACAGCCCGGATGCAGGGAAGGAAATTAACATCGCCGGCGACTCGCTGCCGGAGACGCAGCAGAAGTTCCTGGCGTGTGGGATGCCGATTGATATTTTGCACATCATCCCGGATGAGGACGTCGCGGATGAGAAGGAGATGTGGACGGAGATCACGATGCCGAGCAGCTACATCTACACCGTGGAGAAGCTGACGCTGAAAGGGCTGTACAAGATGGCCTCCTTTGTCGAGTGCGACGGGACGGTGAGCGTGAACGACCAAATTCAGCTGGGGGATAAGATCAAGCTGGTTATTAAGCCAGACGGTACGGTGTCCTTTGGCGGTCGCGCCAACGCGTGAGGTGGGGGGAAAAACAAACAAGAAGGGAGCGAAAGGAGGATGTGCAAGGCGATCGAGCCGCTATGCAGCTTGTCCGTTGCTTTTCGTCATTCTCTTTGTCTTTCTTTTCTCGCCTGCTCCGGGCACTCGACGCACCTGTCCCATCGCGAGGGTTGTTCTCCTTTTTGTTGTTGTCGTCCATATGCGCCAATGCTGATTGTACACGTGCTCGCGTGTTCTTGTCATTGCTTTTTTGTATGTTTCCACAAATTTAAAATCTCTAGTAAAAAAAAGGCAATAACTCCCAACGTATTTCCAAGGCCAACGCTGCTTTTGCAAGCAGATCCTTACATCAAAGCGTGTCACCGAAAAGCAGGGAAAAAAATTGAAACAACAAATTTATTTCTACCTGATAAATACGATGTTGTTGAGGTTTGTGGAGAAACAAATTCGGAGCTTTTGTACGTCGGAAACGGCAAATATCAGTAGCAATGTTCTTCTGGAAGCCTCTGTGAGAGCTTTGCTAGTTTTTTTTTTGTGTGTGTGAGAAGTGTTTCCTGAATGCGTGAAAAAAGCTTTATTGACAGCGTCTGTGTGCATAACCTTTGCTGCAATTCGGTTCTTCTCCTCCTCCCACGACCTCTTTACGGTTTGACACTTCGACAAGTGCAGTCTTCTCAAAATTGTTGTTCACTCCTCCATCATGAACTCCACTGAAGCCAACGCGAGTGCTGCTGCGCCGGCACCCTCCGCAGAAAAGCAGATCACACGTCTGCCGCCGTACTTCCCCACCACGTGCAAGCAGTGCACACCGCAGTCGGAAGCTTTTTTCCAGTGCTTTGAGAAGCATGCCGTGATGATGAACGATCACGACGTGATGACTGCGCGAACGTCGCTGTCGCACTGCCAGCCGGAGCTGCGAGCGTACGTGACGTGCATGGACAACTACATCGCCAAGAAGGACCGGCCGTGGTGGAAGTTCTGGTAATCGTGCGGCAGCTGCTTGCAGCCCTCAAAATTGTTTTATCTCTCTCTCGCGTACTTCACATATTATTTTCTCTTCTTCTTGATTTTTTTGTACTTGTTTAATGTGACGCTGTATGTTTAGTCATTTATTTGCAATGTGATGTGTGTTGGTATAGCAGTGTCGCGCACGTTTCTTATTCTTGCTTTTTACCCATCCTCATATTCAGAGACTGGAAACTGCTGCGTGCATTTGCTCCGTTTGATTCTTTTTGTAAAAGAAGGTCCTTTTATTTGCATACTTCTTCGTTCTCACTTTTTGCGACGCAATTCAACTAAATAATAATAAAAAACAATACTGATTGTATAAAACTCCTCTGAAAAACAATTCTCCTCGTTAGTTTCTCCTTTTCATGAACAAAAACGGGCTGTAGCGAAAAAAGATCCATGATCCTTTATCGAGAAAAGCAATTGGAAAAAAAAGCCCCTCTGCGTCTCCACTTGGTTTTCATGAGTAATTGTGAAAACATTTGCCTACCCTCACTTTCTCTCCCCGACGTTTTTTTTTTCGTTTTTCCACCAGTGTACTCACTGCTGGGTTCTGTGTGTTCGTGCACCAGCAAAGTTTCTTTTCTTTTTTTTTTTTATCAACGTGTGTGGAGTGTCTTCACAACGCTGTCGCCTGCCGTACGAGCAAGCCAAGCAAATTTGCACAACAGCTGTTTGGTGCTCTGAGCTTTTTCACCGTCAGGTTTAAAGCTCCTTCTCTCTCTTCTCTCACACTTACCTAGAAAAGTTCAAAGCACAGCCTCACCAAAAAAAAGAAGTTAAGTATGTATGCTCGTTACCGTACGCGGTCACGCTTCTACAAGCGGCCGGAGAGGGCGCTCAGGGCGTACAACATCAGCCCCAATTTTATGCGCCGTCCAAAGGTGAAGGAAGGTCTGCTGCGCGGCATCTACGCGGACGAGAAGGTCGACCTGCGCGATCGTGAGCGGCTGGAGCTGCTGGAGGCGATTCGGCACCCGCGCGAGCGTGACTTCTACCAGGACCACACCTACCACAACCAGTGGGTGGCCCGCGACCTGGACAAGCATCAGAAGATCCAGATCAGCTCCCGCTACCCGTTCTTTGCCCCGAACTACGAGATCACGCCGTGGCTGTGGTACCCGGGCGACATTGTCGAAGTCGTCTCCGGGGAGGGCGTGGGCCAGCGAGGGTCTATCATCGCCGTCGTGAAGTACAAAAACGAGATTCTGGTGCAGAACATCAACGTGCAGGACGTCGTCATACCGGCAAGCGAGACGCGACCGGAGCAGGTGGTGCAGCGCGAGCACCCGATCAGCGTCCACCGCGTTCGCCACATCGACCCATCCACGAATGAGCTGTGCAACCTCGAGCTGGTGAAGGTGCGCAACAAGGAGACGGGCGAGCTGGAGGAGCGCCGCATCTCCCTCGAGAGCGGTGCGCTGCTGCCGATCCCGGCGCCGGAGGAGACGGTGGAGGGCGGCGACCCGCTCAAAGACACGGCGATCCAGGACGCCGACGAGGATACGTTCGACCGGGAGAAGGAGCTGCCGCTGCTGGTGGAGCGCCGCCTGCAGGCAATGGAGAACTACTTTGTGCAGACGCTCAAGCAGTCCTACGAGTTCCACGAGGGCCTGCGACGGCGCAATGCGGCGGACATGCAGGACTTCCAGAAGGGCGTCATCACGCGTGCGACGGAGAAGCTGGCCGCGGCGACGCTCGAGCACGGCGTGGCAGCGGAGCAGCCCGCACCAGAGTCTACCACTGATGCCGAGGTGATTAGCGCAGAGACAGTCATTGCGGAAGTGCTCAAGGCGGAGGAGAAGATGCGAGAGAGCAGTGTGGGTGGCAGCAGCATTACCGCTGGGCTGCCGGCGTGGTGGCAGGAGATGATCAGCTCGTACGTCGGCGTTATCGAGGAAGAGGAGGCGGCGCAGCAGGCGGAGGCGGACGAGGCGGTGCGCGTTGCGGAGGCGGCACGTCGGGCGGAAACGCTGATGGCGGACGCCACGGCCGATGCGGACCGCGTGGACGGGAGCGATGAGATGGAAAACGAGGACGTGGATGAGGACGAGGATGGGGAATTGGATGTGGAGGACGTGGAGAGCGGCTCTGCCAGAGTCTCCCCTGCCTAATTGGGAGACAGAGAAGAGGAAGGAGAGGGAAAGAGTAGATGAGACTCGATTTCAAACGTGGCAGCGGTGATGCTCCGCCTGTCATGTTGTCATTTTCTCTCTCCCTTTTTAATCGCTGCACTTCTCGGCAACGTCGTCTCGCTTGCTGTGATGGTTTGTTTTGTTTTGTTTTTGTGAAGTTGCGAGTCCACTCTGTGGTCGGGTTGGAAGTCAGTGCCCTCCGCTGTTAAGTTGAGATGTTAGGTTGATGTAGTCGTTTCGCTCACAATACGTTGTTCTTTCTCCTTTTTGTGGTGGGGAAGAATGCCAATCGCATCTTTCTTTTTTTTTTTTTGTGTGGATGCGCAATTGTGCAAGTGTTGGTTTTGTTTTTGATTTTGGTTTGTTGTTACACTTTTGTTTCTCACCACTTTCACGATAAATAAACAAAAAGAGAACGAAGAAAAGAGAGTACGAGCTCAATGTGACATGAAACTCGTTTTGATGCCATAAAAAGCACTTTCACGATCAGTTAGGCGGGAAGTTTTCCTATCGTCCTTGCACTTCTAATAGCCTTCTCAACTTTTTACGGTCAAGCACTTCAACTTCGAATTGTGAATCTTTACTGTTTTTAGCAAATTTGTGATACATCATCTTTAATATAGAGAATGGATTAACAAAAACATACTTTCGTCAGGTTCGTCTTTTTTTTCGTGCTTTGGAATGTCGTCGCACACCTTTGCGAAATTTCTGTCGTTGATTTAATCGTCCTCCCCTTTTCCCTCTCCCCTCGTTCTCTCTAAAGGACAGCTCCGTTAGTTTTGTCCGTTTTTTGCAAACGGCTTTACAAAGCGCTACTAGGAAACAAAAGAAACGTTTTTCACTATCATTCATCATTCATTACTTTTTTTTTTTTGCGGTGGCTTCGTGCGTTCGAATCATTATAGCGTAAGCTTTTGCTCATCTCGTGCTTCTATACATTCTTTCTGCTTCTCAAATCAACAGTTGATTTCTTAGCTGCTCTTTTCCCTATTTTTTTTTTTTCACGTATCTCTCTCTCCCCCGTTTTCAGGACGTTTTAAGACGTGTGTCATTTACTTCATCAAAACTGTATACAGCAAAAAAAAAAAAAAATGAGTGGTGCTCAGCAGCAAGTCAGTCCTCCGCCATCGAAGCCAGCCTCGCCAACGGACGACGCCAAAGATGAGCCCCTCCCCCAGCGCAGCATCAACAAGCGCAGCAAGAGCAGCGCTGACCGCCAAAAGAATGTCGAGCTGAGCCCAGACGCGGACACCACCCTTCCACCCTCCACCGCCTCACCGCCGGCGTCCGAGAAGAAGAAAGTGGTGGTGCAGAAGCCCACCCGCAAGTCTCTCAGCGAGCACGTCGCGTCCACCATCCACTACATCGCCAGTGAGGTGTCGGCACGCAGCGGCGGTCCCCGCAGCTGCAGCAACGGCAGCCGCACCAGCCAGACAAGTTCGCAGTTCAGCGAGCCGCCGCTGACGCACGCCCGTCCGCCCGCCTCACCCGACGAAGTGGACGAGCAGCTGGACCGTATCCTCTACGCCATCAGCCAGCTGCAGCAGCTGCAACGCCGGGGTCGCTACATCGCCGCCCGCGAGGTGCGCAGTCTGCGCCGCGCCTTTCTCTTCGCGGTAGGGGAGGAGCAGCGATACCGCGAGGCCGTGGCGGCGGAGGAGGAGGGCGCGAGTGTGACCAGCGCAGCGTCGTCGGCCCCCACCACGCCGGCCCTCACGTCGAGTCGGCCCCACGCCGGAAAGTCGCAGAAAGGCGGCGTCACACCCCAGCAGCAGCAGCAGCAGCGGGAGAATGTGCATCAGGTGGGTGAGGATGTGGATGCTGGGGAGGTCATGTTGGAGGAGCCCGCGGCCGCCACGTCCGCCCCAACGTGGCTGATGAAGGCGGATGAGCCGCCGACGGTGACGGCGGTGCCCTCCACGCCCCTGCCACCGTCACGTCCTGGCGGTGCGGAGAACGCGGTGGAGTACAGCCCGAAGGCGGCCGCGGCAGACCGCCTCCTGATGGCGTTAGAGCAGTACGTGGACGAGACGCCCACGTCCTCTTCCTTCGACGTCAATGGGGCTCGCTTCTCGTGGCGCAGCATCATCCACACACCCGGGGAGCGGCGGCTGCAGTCGCTGGTCATGTCGCTCTTCATCTTCTTCACCGGCATCCCGATCTGCTTATTCATCTCGGCGCTGCTGCTGCTCTCCCGCTACACCGCGCCGCTTATGGTGTTGTACATTATCTGGATGTTCACCTTCGGCCGGCCCAACTTTCCCCACTCGAAGAACAGCCGCTTCACGCGCTTCTTTCTCTGGCGCTACTACCGGGACTACTTCCCCATCCGCCTCGTCGTGCCCAAGGCGGTGCGACGCAAGGTGGACAAGGAGCGCAACTACTTCTTTGTGTACCACCCGCACGGCATCCACACCTTCGGCGCCCTCATCAACTTTGGATTAGACACAAATGATCTGTGTGATTTGCTGCCCGGCATCACGGTGCACCTGCAGACGCTCAAGGTCAATTTGTTCGTCCCTTTTTGGCGGCAGCTGACGATTTGGATGGGTTGCGGGGACGCCAGCGCGTCGTGCATCCGCAAGACCCTCCGCTCCGGACCCGGACAGAGCATCATGCTTGTTGTCGGCGGCGCTGAAGAGTCGCTGATGGCCAAGCCAAACGCCAACGATCTGCTGCTCTTCAAGCGCAAAGGTTTCATCAAAATCGCGCTGCAAGAGGGCACGCCGCTGGTGCCCGTCTACGGCTTCGGTGAAAACAACGTGTACAACGTGGCGGACCTGGCGAGTGAGCCGGAGGTGCAGCACCTTCTTGGGCTCTTCAAGCGTTACGTGGGCTTCGCCATCCCACTCGTCAAGGGCCGCGGGTTCTTCAACTTCAACTATGGCATTTTGCCGCACCGCCGTCCGATTGTGGTGGTGGTCGGGGAGCCGATTGAGGTGCCCCGCATTGCGAAGCCCACCTCGCAGGACTTGGACAAGTGGCAGGCCAAGTACATCGAGGGCCTGCAGAAGCTTTACGACGAGCACCGCGGCATTTACGACCTCGAGGCCACGGGGCTGCGAATCATGCGGTAACAGGTGAGGCGGAATGCCGACGAAGACCAACTGAAGAAAAATTCCCGTTTCTCTCTCACGGTGTCTTGCTTTATAATTAAACACTCTATTGTTGCTGTTGTTGTTGCTTTCGTATGTTTTATTGATTGCTTTTCTGTCTTCCTTTTTTTTTTCACTTCACACTTGAAAGCGTTTCTTATCGTTTCTTCGTTTCTCTATTATTATTATCATTACTATTCTCATCAGTGGGCCCACTTTCATTCTCCTTTGCGGCGTCCTCTCTATCATTCTTCGTTTTGCTTTTGTGTGTTGGTGCATGTGCTTGTGTTTGTCAGCGTGTTTCTTCTTTTTTTTTTTTCCGGCGCTCTAGGTTTTTAAATTGAGTGTTTCCTCTTCACCGTTGGCAATTTGAAACTATGCATTTTTTCGGTCGTAGCCCCTGGTGACTAGAAGCTTCTGTGCCGCTTGCTCTCTTGGTTTCTATTTTTTTCTTTGTGTGGTTGCTTTTCGTTCTGTCCTCTGCTTTACTTGGAGATGCTTCTTTATGAGTCTTTTTCCCCTGTGTACGAAGGTGCGTGCGGTGTGCTTCCAAACACTTTTACTGTCATTATGGTTTCATACCTACTCTCGCTATGTGGCTTACTCGTTTCTAAGAGTTCTTAAGACTTAAGTGACCCTCTCTTCTGTGTGCACGTGTTCAACAGAAAATGACACATCGTGTTTTGCCTTGAGGCGCAACAGGTTAGCTTTGACAGACTAGGAGAATCAATGAACGTATCAGACCTTGCAAAGGCTGCAAAATCTCTATGCTCTTTGCCTTGCGGTTACCCTATGCCTTTCTCTGCCAAAAAAGAAATAAAGGCTGACTGTCATTCACGTTTCTCTGTTTTTCCCCGTCTCTTCCCCTGCCCGAATCACCACAACATCTGCACACTTGCACATCAAATTGCTTTTCATAACTATCAACCTTTATCGTATTCCAACAGTATCATTTTTTCCTTTTAGGATTAACGCCGTTGTGAAGAAGTTTTTGTTCACCAAACACAACTACTCTCAAACACACATTCACCAAAACAAAAAAAATGGTCCTCTTTTCAACCTACCGCAGCAAGCGCATCGTCGCCAAGGGCTTCCTCAACGGCCCGGTAATGCAGGCGCGTGCCCTCTTCGACTACTACTGCCAGCGTGCCTGGAACGGTAGCGTGCAGTGGGCGATCCCTGGTGAGATGCGCTTCTGGGCTGCCGGCATTCCAATGATCTACTTCTTCCACCGCTGGCAGAACGACCACTCTCTGGAGGTCGACGGCATCGAGAAGGCCATCATCATGCGCTGGGGCGGCACGCTGGAGGAGGCTCGCAAGCTGTCCCCGCAGGACCAGCTCCGCGTGAAGGCCTTCACGGACATCGAGAAGCTCTACTCCGCGTACGGCCCCAAGGACGCCGTGATCCAGCCGCCGGGCGACCTGCTGCCGGGCAAGGACTACTACCACAAGCACGGCCAGGCCCACCACTAAGACTTCTTAATGTGCCTCTTGGGTATTTTTTGGCAGAAGAAGGGCGGAAATGTCTGTCTTTTTTTTTTTTGTTCGTTTGTTTTCTCAATGCCGGTAGACGCGCGTGTATGTTTTTTGTGTCGTTCGATGTCTCTCGAAGAGACCCACCCTCGTGGCGTAAGTGCGAACACATCGAATCCGAACGGCAGAGGAGAAAAGAAGAAAGCTTTTTCGCTCCTTTTTGCTGCGCTTAGCGACGGAACGTAGGTAATCTATATTTGGTAAAGATCTTTTGTAGGAATCGGGTGTAATTTGGGGGAGAGGTGAGAGCGGAGCGAGAAGCCCGGTGCAGCCCATCTGTGCTGCACAACCACCACAATTAGGTTTTGCTACTGGCGGCTTCCTCTCACTTTCCTCCTCTTTTTTCCACCCCGATGGTGATGTCCCAACGCAAGATGTGTGCGCACGTGTGTTGTTTTCTGCGTGTCGTGCACCGCCTCTTTCGATTCATTCTTGTAGCAGAGTACATTGTTTGCTCTTCTCAATTTTTTTCCATGCGTCGTTGATCATCTCGAACCTTCTTAGTATACTACACAGAAAAAAATAACTTTTACAAAAACTGAAGGACCCTATATGTGGATTTTTTTTTTTTTGTGTGTGTGTGTGTGTGTTTTGAAAGTCAATGTCTTGCGCATACCTGAACGGTGGTTGCCTGTTTGCAGCTGGTGAAAAGGCATATTGCTGCTGCTACGGCGGAAGACTCCGACGCTGCGATGAAAAGTGGCATGTACCCACCACCACAATGTGGCGTTGCAGATACTCAAGAATCGTAAACAACGCACAAATGCTCACCAAGGCTTTTTTTTTTCAAGAGTATAGCTTTCTACTGTCCAAATGCTTGAAACGGCAGAAATTGCTTGTTTTCACGTACGCGCCTAATCTCCAATTCCACTGCTCTCCTCCGTCTCTTTTCACGTATTGATTTTCTGCACTTCGTTGTCTGTAATGTGCTTTTTCTCTTTTTTGTGGTGTTCTTTACTACAACTCTTCAGCTCTCTCTCACACACACACATACGTAGGATTTGGCATCGCTTCCCGCCGCGGTTAATATTGTAACGAGAAGTACCACACCCACGATACAAGAAAGGACCGAAACACACACACATAAAAAAAAAATGTCCGAAGTTGTGCAGCTGACGCCGTACCCGGCCGCCTTCATTGTCGAGCACGCCAAGCGCAAGCGCTTCGCCGCCGGCTTCATCATTGGCAACCGTACCTCGGAGAAGATCGTAATTACCGACTTCATCCCGCAGACGCACGGCAACACCGATGTGCCGACGACGAAGGCCTACGACAAGGAAGTGCGCCACCGCCTCGCTGCGAAGCGCCACTTCACCAAGGACGACCTCATCGGCTGGTACACCGCCGGGCAGTCGGACGAGATGGAGTCGGAGGAGGACTACCAGCGCCTGTGCAACGCGCCGTCCATCGTCTTCAAGGACCGCAGCTGCCTCCACCTGCACTGCGAGATGCCGCACAACGAAACGGCCGCGCCGGAGATTGCGTGGACGGCCTCCTTCATCTTTAAGGACCCGGAGGACAACACGCTGCGCTACTCGGAGCGTGAGGTGGTCCTGGCCCCCCTGACGAGCCTCGCCTCCGATGTCATGATGAACCACGTCACCTCGCTCGCCCTCTACAACGGCGGCCACGCCTACCCCCGTAGCAAGCTGCTGAACGTGGACGAGGTGGCCTACGTGGCCCCGGTCGACAACAAGACCTCCACCGACGCCGTGAACGAGGAGCAGAAGCGGCTGCAGAAGGCCGTCCAAGCGGCAGAGCAGATCGTCACCGGCGGCAGCGGCGGCGCGAAGGAGGCGCACGAGATGATGACGGCGGTGGAGAACTTCCGTGCCATCCGCGAGGAGGCGCTGCAGCGTCAGCGTGACCAGACGGGCCGCGTGGACTTCAACTCGCAGCAGTTCAAGGATGCCCTCATGATCAAGTGTGCGGCGACGATCCTGCGTAAGGAGCTGGCGACGATTGAGATGCTGTCGACGGTGTACGGCGAGGATAAGGAGCGCCGCGAGAAGGCCGAGGGCGGTGAGGAGGGTGCCGCGAAGGACCAGCAGCAGCAGGGTGCCGCCGCGGAGCAGCAGCAACAGCAGGCGAGCAAGTAAGAAAAATAAAAGGGAGAGAATAGGTGTTTGATCGAGGTGACAAGGACCATTGCTTGCATCTCTCTGTTTTGAGTGTTTTTTTTTTGGGGGGGACGAGGTGGGCATGTTTGAAAGGTGCTGGTTGGTTTTAACAGCATCGATGAAGTTTGGAGTGTCGCCCCGCCGCTGATGTGGAAGTCGTAGTTGACTTCTTTTGTTGGTTTCCTTTATTTTTAATGCACTAAGTAATTCTGTTTTTCTTTCTCTTTTTTGTTTTATGGTGACCACGAGAGTAATGGTCGCAACCGGGTGCGTATTGGACGGTGCAAAAAAGAAACCACGCGTATGATGTTTGTGGGAGGGAATGCGAAAACAAACGATGTCGTTGCAGTCTACTCGACAGTAGTATTTAAATTCTCTGTCAACTGGGGAAAAGCAACGCATCCCCCTTTTTTTTTTCACTGTACTGTGCTTTCCTCCCTACAACTTTTCGTTTCAAGGCTCATTCATGTGTTCTCACATTGTCAAGCACCTTTTTCTAAAGTCCTTTTATACTCGGTTGTCGATGTTGGGTGGTGAGGAGAAAAGTATTTGGGCCGTTTTTGTCGACGTGCGTCCTTTTTTGGTGTGCGTGCTGTACTACCAAAAAGGACTGAATCATTTTCTCTCGTTTTGATGTTGATAAGAACTTTAACCAAAAAAAAAAATGAATAAAATAACAGCGTTCTCTTTAGAACTGTCGCTGGATGCTTCGAAAAGGGACGTGTGAGAGAAGCTGCTGCTTTTAAGAGCGCGCGTTCTACTTTGCAGTGGGTTGAGTAAGTGGACCAACAGCTCACGTACTTCGCTGCTTACTTTTTACAAAGTAAGAAGAAGGGACAGCAACGCGTTATGCAAAAAGGTTTCAAACAGGCTCAATGCAAAAGAAGAAAACAATAAGCATATGTGGTGATGGTGAAGAACGACTGCATTTTGGTGCTCGTCTGCTCCTCGTTCTTGTGCTGTCATTATTGCAGCATTCCAAAAGCTTTTAATCAGTTTGTCCTTTTTAAATCCTCACTTCTTCTTGTCTCGTGGTGAATTGTGTAGTACTGTCTCATCGCAATCACAGCACCGGTTGTTCACACGCTCACATACACACACATCTGCGTAGTAACTTTCGCAGCAAAAAGTTTTGTCTTTTCTCTTGCCTGAATACCTATTTTTTTTTTTTTTTTTGTGTGTGTGTGTGTGGCGGCTCCAAGTGTCAACGCTGTTCTGCGCATAAACCCACTTTCTTGTTGTATTTGCAAGACAGGCCATTTCCCTGCCTGACCACTTCTACACAATTGAAAGGTACATTTCCTCCCCTCTTTTTTTCTCTAGACCGCTCCGCCACCGCGCGCACACTCTGAAGGCATGGCCACCCCGTACCTGCGCTGCCCCAGCCCCTCGCTCGCCGAGGATGCCCTGAAGCTGGAGTGGGCCTTCGGCCTCAACAACGACTTCAAAGCCGGCGTGCACAACCTCAGCACCGGCAGCCAGCAGCGCAGCGTCTTCTACGCTCTGGCCCACACCGGCATTCTGTACGATGCCATCCACAACACCCAGCAGCACCTGCTGGGCCACCGCTACGCCATCATCAGCTCCAGCTGCTGCGCCCACAACCACCGCTTCATCGTGACCGCGGACGAGGGCGACGTCGAGGTGCGGCGGAAGGCGCAGCAGCGCAACGTGCTCGCGCAGACCGCCAAGGCCGCCACGCAGGACGCGGTCAACGACGACGATGTCGAGTTCGCTGAAGCAGCGGAGGAGGCGGCGATGCAGGTCGACCCGGCTGTGGCCCGCCGCGACGACGAGGAAGACGGCGCCACGATGATCGTCTGGGACGCCGTCACGGCGCTGCCGCTGAAGGTGATTGCGACGGGCAAGTACGGCGGCGTGCTGAGCGTGGCCATGTCCCCCGATGGGCAGTACCTCGCCACGCTGAACCGCCGCGACCCGCAGGAGCTGATGATTTGGTCGTGGACGCAGCAGGCGCCGCGTCGCTACGGGGACACCCTTTCCGAGGACGGATACGGAGAGGACCCGTTTGCGGCGGTGGACATGGCCCCTGTCTTTGTCCGTCGCATCGCCGCCCGTGACGAGCAGACGTCCGTCTCCTTCTCCGCCGACCGGCCGGAGCTGCTGTGCACGAACGGCCTGCGCCGCGTCACCTTCTGGTCGTGGTCGGAAGGGATGCTGAAGTACTACTCCCCACCCATCCTGCAGCGCCGCATCAAGGCGTCGATGGGCAACTTCACCCACACCGTTTTCGTCCCGGGCACGACGATGGCGTGCAGTGGAACGGTGGACGGCGACGTCGTGCTCTGGTCGCTGCAGCCGCAGGACCGCGTCATGAAGGAGCAGGACAAGACGCTGCTCAAGATGGTCCGCGTCCACGCCGGCGGCGTCACCTTCCTCACGACGGTGCGGGGCTACCTCGTGACGGGCGGCATGGACGGGACAGTGAAGTTTCTCGACACCAAGCTGCGCCTCGTCGCGTGGTTTGAGGACTTCAACGGCGGCCCCGTCGTCTCCATCAGCTTCGACCGCCTCCCGGCCGCCGCGTCCGTCGAGGAGGCCCGTGCCGCCGCCCCGGAAGATGTGGAGGGCCACCTGCTCGTCGAGGGCACCACCGCCGCGGAGCTCTTCGCCGCCCCGGACTTCATGGTGTCGACAGCGCACAGCATGATTATCGACGTCCCAGCCAAGTCCTTCCACACCACCCGCGGTCGCACCAACAATGGGAAGAGCGGCACGGCGGAGGTGGCACGTGGGCGGCTGATTGTGCAGGGGCAGGACCGCGCGGTGCAGTGCCTCGCCGCCCACCCACGGCTGCCCCGCCTGGCCATCGGCGGCTACAGCGGCAATCTCCATCTCTGGGACTACACGCAGCGGCGGGTGGTGCTGCTGAGCCTCTTCCGCAACCTGCTCATTCGCTGCATGACCTTCGACCAGTCCGGGAAGTGGCTCGTCGTGGGCTTCACCAACGGCGTCATCAAGGTGCTCGATGCAGAGACGCTGGAGGAGGTGCAGACGCTGCGGCCCACCACCAGCACCACCTCCAGCAGCAGCAATAACGCCGGCGCCGCGTCCACCACCACCGCCACCGCAGTCGGTGCGGCTGGAGAGGAGAGCGCGCACAACAACGCCACCGCGAACAGTCGCAGCAAAGTCAGCGCGGCTTCGCTTTCCGCTGCGCCGGGAGGGGCGTCGACGTCGCTGATGAACACGCGAGGCGGCAACAAGGCGTCCGTCGCGGAGGGCGCCTCCCCCGCGGCGGCCAAGACGTCCGTGAGCGTCGAGATGATCTGCTTCTCGCCGGACAGCCGGCTGATGGCGACCGCGACGGCGGATGGTCGGGTGGGCCTGTACGAGTACCTCACGAGCTACTCCACCGTCCCGGGGGCGCCAGCCGGGACGGCCAAGAAGAAGACGGAGTGGCAGCTTGTCGGTCACCACAAGACGCACAAGGCCGCCGTCTGCGGGCTGCAGTTCGCCGCCAACACCGGCGCTGGCGAGGACGCGGTGCGGCTGCTCTCCGTCGGCGCGGACAAACGTCTTATCGAGTATGACCTGGTCGGCTCCAGCCCGGAGACGGGGCTGCTGCTGCGGGCGGCTCATAAAATCTCACAAGAGTCCATCCCCACTGGGTTTCTGTGGCTGCCGGACGCGAACGCGCTGCTCGACCCGGAGAGCCAGCCGCGTGACCTCTACCAAGCTATGGACGATGCCGATGTGCAGGCCACAGGGGACGGTCGTGAAGCGCGCCATGGTGGTGGTGGTGCCGTGCACGATGCCCTCCTCATCGCCAGCAGCGAGTACAAGTTCCAGGTCTACCTCAGCAACTGGAGCCGGCAGTGCGTCAAGACGGTGCTGGCCCCGACTTTTGGTGGCCCCATCTCCCGCATGGCGGTCGTCCCCGCTGACCCGCCCTCCGCAGACGGCGCGCAGGAGGAAGGCGCGGCGTCTGGCCGGGCGGCGCACTGCCTCGTCTACGCCACGGCAGAAAAAGTGATTGGGCTGGCCCAGCTGCCCCTCCGTGGCGATCCGCTCTGCTCCGTGGGGCTGCTGGCCCACCCGGGCAGCATTACAAGCCTCGTCACCTCGCACGACGGCCGCTACGCCTTCACCGCTGGCGGTGCCGATCAGTCCGTCATGCAGTGGCGCATTCAAGGCAGCGCCATCGTCGACCCAGCCGAAGTGGCCGCGATGGAGCAGTGCACCGAGAAGGGCGGGGTGCCGCTGCGGCACTTAATCGGTGCGGTGGAAGGCGGCGCGGAGGGGGAGCTGATGCGGGAGGTGGTGGACTACTTCTACTACGCCCAGATCCGCGCACAGGGGGAGGAGACGACGGCGAAGCGCGTGTTGCTCGGCGCTATCCCTTTTTCGCAGATGCCGAACCTCCTGCGCTCGCTCGGCTACTACCCGTCCGACATGGAGATCGGCCACCTGACCTACGAGGTGGCGAACATGTACGGCCCACCCGACGAGCCGCTCGCCGAGGTGGACGTGGACGCCATCTTGCTCGACTTCTCGCAGTTTATGCGGCTCTACATCAACTACCGCCCCGTCTTTGGCATTACCCGGCAGGACATCGAGGCCGCCTTCCGCGCGCTCGGCGCCAACGCGGTGACGGGCGAGATCAACCGCGACCACCTCTTCCAGCAGCTGTCCACTAAAGGGGAGCCGCTGAAGGCGAGCGAGATTGCGGCGGCGCTGACGTCGCTGCTGGGGGATGGGATTCGCCTGGAGATGCTCGAGGACGTCATCACGGCGCGCACCTTCGCGGAGAACCTCCTCGGGTTTGAGGACTACGACGAGGAAGATGGGGAAGGGATGGGGGCGGCCGGGCTGCACGGGGAGGGATCTGGTGCGGAAGGGGCTACCTTCATCGGTGACGATGCAGAGGAGGAGAGCGCCGGTGAAGGCAGCATGGATGCCCAGGAGGAGGAGGGCATCTCCATCATGTAAGACGTTAGCCCCTGTCTTTTTGTTATTGTTGTTGTCTTTGTTCTTGTTTTGTGCGTGGAGATGGTTGGGTCTGCGTGCGGAGAAAAGCAAGCTCCAAGTCAGTGCGCGATCTTATTTTCTGCGTGCGCGCTATCTGCTCGCCTTTGGTCTTTGTCAGATTGGTAAAGGAAAGACTTTTTTTTAGAGGTAATTAGATCGATGTAGTTTATTTTCACCGACGAAACAGACGGGTGAAGGAGTGAATGTCATCCTGGCTGGTGAGATGTACCTTTGAGGTTGCAAATCAGACGTTTTGGAGCCGCTGCGGGGGTTGTCACTGAAGGAAGCCGGTGCTGTTGCATTTGTTCTTCCAGTTTTTTTTCTGATTGCACTTCACGATGTAATATAAAAAGGAATCAAACGAAACCTCCGCCTGCTAACTGAATCTGTGAGGTTTTTTTTTCTTTTCATTTTTCTCTGTATAGCTATAGCCACGGTGTGCCAATGCATATTCAATCAAATTACGACAATTGAAAAAAAAAATTGACTGACGGTGCTGCTGACGAACAGCTCAAGGTGAACAAGCAAAGGAAGGTTGAAAATCCGCTGAACAAGAGGCGTTTTACTATTTGTCTTTACGCTGTATCATAGTTTTCTTTTGAAAGAGCGCTATAAACTGGCTTACCAGCAAGAGGAGTCGCGTGTCTGTGATGCTTGTCTATTTTAATCATAGCAGCTCAAATAAATTTCTGCTTTCTGTTTGTCTGTGTCAATTCCTCTTTTTTCTCCCCTCTTTCTCCCGTCGTTCGGTAGAGCAATCGTTTTGCCGTTCATAGCAGCATCCATAAAACAGCTGCGCAATTGCCAGAATTTTTAGTAACACACGCACGCTCTTACAACGTAAACTACACATACATACACATTCTGCATAGATTTTTAAACATAGCTGGTGCATATTAGAGACCTTGTCTTTTGCACCCCGCCATAGACGTCGCACAAACATTACTTTCTTTTTCTCCTTTTTTCTGTGCAAGAACGAATTACTTGTAAAAAAAAAAAAGCTGGCTATGTCGCTTTCCTCGTCACCGGCTGCGTCGTCGCTGCCGCTGGCTGGTGTGCGGATCTTTCTGTGTATTCGTAACGCTCCCGCCACCAAGACAACAGCGGGCAGGCGCGACACCGCAAAGCAGATGCTAAAAACCGCGCGAGCGCAGGTCCAACAACTCGGTGCCACGCTGGCCCTCAGCGAGGCTGCTGCAGACCTTGTCGTGTTTCACCACGGCAGCCCTTCTCTTCTGGAGGCCTTGCACGCCAAGTACAAGGCGGTGGTGCAGCCGGACTACCTGACTGCCTGCGCTAACGCCCATCAGCGAGTCCATGTGACGCCCTATCTTGTCCCACGGACAGACGATGAGAAGGCGAAGGAGGCGGCGGGGGCGGCGCAGATCGCGTCCACCTCCACCCGCACCTCCACCTCTCGGCAGTCAACAGCGGCGCACACGCCGTCGCCGCCATCGTCGAGAAAACGAAATGCCAGCACCTCCTCTGGAAAAACGGACAGCGCCACGAAGAGTCAAAAGAAATCGCCGCCGCAAGCGAGGAAGGCGTCGCCGTCGCGCTCTGTGCAACGGGCATCGAAAGAGGCACCCGCCGCAGCAGCAGCAGTGTTGAGGACTGCGGAACTGCAGGCTCAGACTGGTGCGGCGGCAGGGCTGTCGGCACGGCGCTTTCTCATTTTAGATGACGAGGCCACTGAGGAAAAGGAGGGTCTGCAATGTGGCACCGAGCCTGCGCCATCACCTGCTCTTACTGAGGATGAAAGTCGAGCTGTTGGGACGAAGACGGAGGAGGAGCAAAAAGTCACTGAAAGAGACGACACAGTTTTGGAAAGCGCCACACATCTCCAAGCAAGCAGTGCTGCACTCGCCACCTCCGCGTCCACCATCGCGAGCACCGATGCGACGCCACCTCTCAACAAGCCATCGCAAAGCAACTCTGTGTCTTCTCAAGCAGACCTCAATTTTCACAGTGGCGCACCCCCCACACCGCCTCATCTTCACCTCAGCGTAGCCGATACATCGTCGCTCTCCGTCACGCCGCGGCTAACCCCGACCCATCACCGCCACCCGGCAGCACCCTCGCCGTCCCTTTCCCTCGCCACCACGCAGGAGATGGTGGCTGCGCACCCGTGCAACGTGCAACAACACGCCCGCGGCCACCTTCGCGGTCAGCGGGAAGGGGAGAAGGCGGAGAGGGAGGAGGAAGAGAGAATTCGTCACGTCGTTCTGCGGTCGACGGCGGCAGCAGCCGTTACACGCCGACGTGGTCGGCCACGCCGCGCCGTCGCAGCGCACCAGCGCGAGCCCTCCAACGTGAACGCTGACGGAGAAGGCAGTCGAACAGATAAGGATGCTTCTTTTCTCTTGCGGGACGGCGACGAGGGAAAAAAGCACAGTCGGCGGAAGGCGAAACCCGACGCTGTGGATCCTTTTCTCGCCTCCCAAAGCAACACGCAGCTATCCGGACACAACCATCTCAACCAGCAGCAGCAGCAGCAGCAGCAAGCAATGCCAGTGTTGTCGTCATCGATGGAGCTCTCGCCGCCAAGTGAGCTGAGTGTGGCGGCTGTCACTCAACCGTTATCAGCCGCAGACTCATGGATGTCGACGGAGCCGCAGGAGCCCACGGCAACAACAAACGCCAAAGTCGCCAAGCGAGTGCGCTCCTCCAGCGCAAAAAGCACCAGCACGAGGAGAGGAGCTGCACAGCAGTCGTCCAATGCAGCCACCAGGTCTGGAAAGACGAGGAAAACAAAGGAGGTGGCAGAGACACCGTCATTCCAGCAGCGGCAAGTGCTAGACCAAACGCAACGCGACCTGCTTTCTGCGAGAACTAAGACGCGGAAGCGAAGAAGGGGCGTGTCGGAGGGGCAGACGGAGTACGCCACCGCGCCGCCGGAGCCACCGGTGGACGTGACCTTCAGCGACGTGACGCAGCTGACGAAACTTCCGGCTGACGACGCAGCAGACACGCGCGTGCAGTTTTTCATCGACGATGGCGGTGCTGTTGACGTGGACGATTTCGACAGCTCGGCGGCGCAGCTTTCGTTTCTGCGCGACGTTGTCGAACAGCTCGGCGGCACGAGCGTGGGCAGCAGCGACGACTGGAGCGACGGAGTGGAAAACACGCCGCGCAGCAGAGGTGTGACGGACGCCCATGCGCGGAGGGTGACGCACCTTGTCGTGAGCCCGCATGCAGTGCTGACGCCGGACATTCTGTACTTCAAGGCGCTGGGGATTCCCATTGTTACGCCGCAGTGGGTGTACGACGCCATCGCACTGGGTGGCTTTGCCGCGGTGGTGCCGCACCTTCACGCCCATCCGGTGTTTGGTGACCAGCGCGGTGGCAACGAAAACGTAAACGACGTTGAGGAAGAGAAGAAGACATGCGGGAAAGACTTCATGCGCGCTGCTGCGTGTCGAATCGTGCGAGGCGGGTTATTGGGTGAAGAAGAGGAGGATGCAGGAGATGAAGAGGTGAATGAAGCTCGAGGCGAGGATAAAGTGGCGCCTAACGTGCCCTCCGCAGTGGAGCGTGTTGTAGACGATGGTGCATCGAAGCCCGCGTCCTCGTCGTCGGACCTTTCTTTTTCCGCCGTCCCCTTCCTCTCTTTTTCCCCTTCTGCGCCGATCAACGCGACACTGCGCCGGCTGCATAAAGAGGTGGTGGATGAGTACGTGCCGGTGGGCGAGCAGGCACGGCGCCCCCACTATCGTCCCGTCTTTCAGGACTGCATGTTTTACCTCTACGTTCCTCCCATCGATCTGGTGCAGGCGCGACGATCACCTGCACCGCGGCGCCGAACTACCAACAGCAGCATCAGCCGCAACACAACGCATGACAAGTGCAGTTCTCGAGGTGGCAGCTACCTAGGGGACGTTGTGGCTGCGCTGGAGCAGGCAACGCAGCTTATACGTCTCCTCGGTGGGACCGTGACGCGCAACCTGGCCAGCACCTACCTGAACCTTGTCGTGGACCTGACCGGCTTTTACGAGCGTACTGCTGAGGCCGGACAGCAACAACAACAGCAACAGCAGCAGCAGCAGCAGCGGACACTTCGCGAGTCGCTGAGCTGTGCCTACCACGACGCGCTGCAGCGGCTCTCGCAGTACCCCGACATGCCTGACTTCGCACTGCATGAAGCACGAGAACGGATGCACCCGGTCAGTTCAACGTCAGAAACACCTTCGGCGGGGACGCCACCGGTTGTGGGGATTTCATGGCTGCTGTACTCTATCCTGCAGCGACGCCGGGCCGACGTGGCGCCGTTTGTGCTTGCCGCGCACCCCCTGACTCGCCAGCTCGCAGCCTTACACACGACTCCCACAAGTCCCGCTATCAACCACAACGATGCCGAAGACGAACAGCAGCGCGTTCAGCAGCAACAAACTGAAAAAGATTCTAACGTCAGCCCAACACCGGTAGCGAAGAACGCAGCAGCAACAGTAGTGGTGGAGAACTCAGCTCCGCCTGCTGTGGAGCGCCTGGCGACGCCCACGTTCACGGATAGCTCCGCCTCTCTCTCCTCCTCGCTGAGTGTCTCTCCAGAAGTGGCATCCTGTGGCACTCCAAATACGGCACGCTCGCCCACCCCGACTGTCGACCTTTCCTCCTCTTCCTCTCCGGGCACCCTTTGGCCGTCCGTCGGAGCTGACCCGCAGGTGAAGACGGTGCGAGGACCGCTGGAGGCGCAGAAGCAGGCACTGCATCAGCCCAGCACCCAAGAAGTGACGGCGTTGTTGAGGGGTGGTGCCGCAGCGTCCACTTCCGTCGTAATGCCAGAAGTCTCTGTGGGTGGTGAAATGGCTGTTAAAACGGAAGACCTTCACGGATCAATTGCGGGGGGTGTGTCGGCAAAGCTAGAGATGGAAAATGACGACCACAGCTTGTGGGGCCACGTGGAGTACAGCGACGACGACGATGTCATCACTCTCTAGATCGTTGGTGGAGCACTCTACCTGCATTATTCGTTTTTCCTTCTTACTTTTCAATACGTCTCATCGTCTCATCTGTAGCCAAAGTAAAAAAAAAAGGGAAATGGTGTTTCTGTCCACAAGGTGCCCCGTCTCCGCAGCTTCGTTAGCATTAAATGTGTTGTTAAAAACAAGAAAACAAGCACAGGAAAAGTGGTTTGCGTGCGTCGCAGCTCTTCTCGAACTGGCAAATTTCCCTTTCTGCTCACATTTTATATCACTGCTTCTTGCACCCTCCCACCTGGTTTTTTTTTTTTACTACCAATGGCTTCTCTTACCAAGTGCCTCTGTGTATCTAGTGTGCATTTTTTCGGCAACGATAGTTCGCGCCTGCATTGCGTTGATTTCACTCGTCTTAGAAACAAACCTTTGTCTGTCGGTTTTCTTTTTATCTTTAAGATTATTTATCTTAAACTTACAAAAGCGATCCCTTTATCAATACATTTGTCTGTCGAACTACAGTGTGTTTTCTCTTCAGCTCTCCGTGTCGTTTGATAAACCAAGAAGTAGCCTAGAGTAACGAACGGAATTTAAAAAAGGTGGTCTCCGCAATTTACTACTTTGCAAAGATCTCAACTTTTTATGTAAATGTGACCCTGCTCACAACTTCAATTTTCTACGGCATTTTTGTTTTAGTATTTCTTTCTTCTGTTTGACAGTCACGTTGTGACCTCCAGAAGCGCTTCCATTTTTTGATCTTTAACCATAACAGCGCCAGTGGAGAAGTAAACGTCACTGTAATCTCTTCTTTTTTTTTTCTTAGAATTGTAGCTGCCTTGCTACTTGCTTGTGTGTGCGCACTGAAGTGTTTGTTTTGTGGACTTCTGCCGTTCAGTCTCTTCTTCTTCTTTGTTTGCCGCTCAATACTATTTACTTTCTCCAAGACCCACCATTCGTTTTCTGGTTTGAGAACTAAGCTTTAAAAAAAGCTTTTTTTTGTTGTTTTTTAGCCCGATGGCAGCCACTGCGGAGCCGTATCAGACGACCGGCAAAGAGGTGCCCTTCGGCGCCGGTCGCTTTCTCCTCAGCCACCGCCTGGGCAACGGCTCCTTTGGCGACATCTTCGAAGGCTACGACAAGCTCAGCCAGCGCGTTGTGGCGGTCAAGCTGGAGCGCAAGAAGGCCCGCTACCCGCAGCTGTCCTACGAAAGCAAAGTCTACCGCGTCCTGCACCAGCCCCCGATGGGGCAGCTCGAGGCCGCCATGAAGCCGTCGTCGATGGAAGGCTCGCACACAAATGGTAGCGGCCACGCCAGCCCGTCCTCGATTCAAAACACGGCGGACAACGCGAGCGATCACAACAACACGGCAGCGGTGACGACGCAGTCACACCACAAAGGGCTCTCGACTCCCAACATTGTCGTCGGCATCCCGCAAATCTACTACTTCGACAGTGAGGGGGATTACAACATTATGGTGATGGAGATGTGCGGCCCCTCGCTGGAGGACGTCTTCAACTACTGCCACCGCCGCTTCTCCCTCAAGACGGTGCTCATGATCGCTGACCAGCTGCTCTACCGCATCCAGTACTTTCACGAGAAGGGCTTCGTGCACCGCGACATTAAGCCGGAAAACTTCGTCCTCGGCTGCCGTGCCAAGGCGCATATCCTTTACATCATCGACTACGGTCTTTCGAAGCTTTATTGGGAGGTCAAGAAGAACAGCCACATCCCCTTCGCGGAGGGGCGCCCGCTGACCGGGACGGCGCGCTACTGCAGCGCCAACGTGCACCGCGGTTACGAGCAGAGCCGCCGCGACGATCTCGAGTCGATCGGCTTTCTCTTCATCTACTTTCTGCAGAGCACCCTTCCCTGGCAGGGCATTCAAGCCAAGGACCAGCAGCTGAAGACCATCAAGATCGGCGAGAAGAAGATCGCGACGCCGCTGGAGGAGCTGTGCAAGGGCTTGCCCAAGGAGTTCCTCAAGTACAGCCAGTACTGCCGCGCCCTCACCTTCACGCAGAAGCCCGACTACGACTACCTGCGCCGCCTCTTTCGCGGCCTGGGCAGGCGCCTCGGTCTTACGCTGCCGTCCTTCAACGAGTCCTCCTGCGGGACCCGCGGCGCCGCGGACCCGTCAAACCCGCTCTCGACGCAGCCGCACATGACCGTTGCCGAGATCGCCGGCGTCGCGTCGCACCTGCCAAGCGCGGTGAGCGTGGACACCGTCAGCAAGGCCACGCACCCGGACAGCTCCCCGCGCACCGTCGCGGCACAGCTGACGGCGCAGATCGAGGAAGCCGACCCGCTGCTCGGGGCCTACGATTGGGAGTTTGATTGGTTCTGCAAGCGGCAGACGGAGGTGGCGGAGGGGATGGAGGAGCAGCGGCGCAAGCAGCGCTCGCAGGCCTCGCCGCACGCCCACCAGTCTGGCAAGAACTCGGAGCTGCACGTGGAGGACGTGTCGAACACCGATGTATTTAGCCCTGTGGAGAAGGTGAGCGAGGGGGGCAGCAAGCGGCCGCTCTTCAAGGGAACCGGCACCGGCACGAATGGCACAACCAGCGCTTCTCACTGAGGCGGTAGCCATCTGTGGTATTTTGTTGCCCTCTCGCACTTTTTTTTTGTTTTTTGCATTTCCCCACACGTTTTTATTTCTTTTTTTTTTTTTGGAGGTTGATCTTTGTTTTGCTTAAAGCAATGCGCGTTGATTGAAAAAGCTGAATTATGTAGTTGAACTTCGATAGTTTTGTTGTTCTTTTTTCAATTTTTTTGTCCAGAGTATTCATGCGCAATGAATGTGGTCTCAACACTTTGCGCGAGTGCTGCGAATTTCTTTTTAAAGCGAGCGATGCTGAAATGCGACGTTTGTTTTGATTGCTCGTGATGACTGGGCCTCGACGAATACGTTCAGTTGGCGTAGAAGTACGTGAGGTTAACAATCAAAGGTCCCGCGTGTGCAGCCACGCTTGCTTCGTGATTCTGTCGAAATTGGCACGAGCCTGTATGCTGTGCGTTTTGTTTTCTTTTATTTTTTTTTTTTGATGTAAACTAAAAGCTCTCAAAAGCTCGAATAAACGTGTTCCATTAGTTTCTTTTTCTTCCATTTGTGCGTGGTTTTGTTTTCTTTTCTTTCTTTCTCTTATTTGCAGAGATTAGTCTCTTTTGTGCTTTTTTGTTTGTTTTTATTCATTGTCTAGCGTCGCTTTCCTATCACGTTGCCGTTCATTTTTCTTTTTCTGTTCCTTTTACTTCCCTTTCGTCTGTTCCATTTCGCGCGTTGGTGCGCTCAAGCTTCGCTGTGCTTCTTTTCTCACGTACGCAATTTAAAATTGAAAATAAAATACGCGTATGCTTGTATTGTTCTTGAACAACAGTGTTTATTTTCATATAAGCCGCAACCTGTTGCAAGAAGATCTTCAGAAAGACTTGCACAAGCACAAACTTGAAGGTAATGAAGTAAGTGACATTCACTTGCACATAAACCGTGCTGGTCTACATATATATATATATATATATTTATACGAAAAAATCGTTCCTTGTTTTTGCTTTTTCTCTCGAATAACTACTAAAACCGGATGCTTTGCTTGATCGTTGTCGACGTTGATTTTCGCTTTTCTCTCTTTGTTCTTTAGTCCCTACGTGCACAGACCTCAATTAGTTTACAAATAAATTTGTCCCCTTTCGTGTTTTTCCTTCGTTTTTCCCCTCTGTTTCACTTTTTTTTTCCCGCTTTCAAACTATTGATTCAAATAAAAACTTTGGTTTTGTGTTTGTGTTTGCCGCTTTTCACCTTTTTTTTTTGTATGTTTCGATGTTGGTGCTGTACTTACTATGGACGCGTCAGTGGGGACATTATACAAGACCTTCCCCTCTCTCGCTGCACTGAAGCTTCTCTTTTCTTTCGTATCTGATGTCACCTTCAATGTACGCTGAATTCTGCCTTGCCAACGATGTCCAGCTGTTACTGTTGATTCCGATGTGTTCTTCCCGATATGATGTTCATGTCTCATCTGTTGCTTTTCTCGCTCCTGCCAACTGGTTTTTCCCGATATTTGCCACCGCTCAAAATCGTCATTACATATATATGTAAACACGGAATTTGATTTTAGGATTGCATTTTTATGCCGAGTGTGAATTTCCTTTTTAGACAGCAACTTATGCGAAGCGCTGTTGTTGTCGTGGTACGAACAGATGTTGTGAACGTTGATGTCTAACAATGGCAATGTTGAAAACTGAGCACACTGAAGCTTTACTTTCAAAGGAAAAGAGCTTGTTTGTTTTGAAAAACTTCAAAGTCGCTGCCATCAGTGGTCGAAGATTGTTTGCATTTTTCATGCGCCAAGTATTTTCGCAAAATTTTACATCGACGTCATCTCCATTTCAACACTGCGTTTTCTCTCTTCTTTCTAAATGTCGGGGTTGTTCTTTCTTGCCCTATTATTATTATTTTTTTTGGTACATTACTTAAGAAAAAGAGGGTCCTA
>JASAOP010002769.1:0-86044 GCA_030849055.1 Crithidia thermophila
TCTTCAGCGCGTCCTTCACGATCTCCCACACCTTCTTGTGATCGTCGCCGTAGAGGATGACCAAACGAGTGCTCTGCACGTTGAAGGACGACGGGCACTGGCGGACGGTCGCCTCAATGAGCTTCGTCACAGACTTCTTGCTGTGAGGCAGCTTATCGCCGAGGTTGTAGATGGAGCGGCGAGCGGAAATGGCTTGAATGAACTGCGCGGAGTTGTTAATTTCGGCAACCGCCTTGGTGGCGGCAGGCTGCGCAGCAGAGCCTTTGCTGTCCTTGGCAGCGGTCGACTTCTTAGAGAAACACTTGAAGGGCATTGTTGCAAATAATAGTTTAAAGAGAGAGCTGTGGAAGAAGAAATCGAAATAAGAAAGAAAAAAGAACTGGTGAAGTGACAGGAAAAAAAAAGGAGTTTGGAATCTGAAGTGGGTTTGTGGGAAGGAAACACACAAGTGATATAATAATAAAATAGACTGGTTGGATTTCTCCGTGAAGTGAATTGTGAAAGAAAAAGGCAAAATAGAAAACTGGTGAGTGGCTAGGGGAGTGAAATGTGAAACTGCGACTCGAAAAAAAAAAATCATATTATTTGTAGAAGAGGAGAGCATTATAAAGAAATAGTAGTGAAAAGAACGAGAGGAAGGAACGCGAAAGGTCGGGGCAATTTGAAAAGATGGATTGATTGAATTACATGCCAAATGGTCGTCAACTTGCAAAACTCTAAATGCAGCGCCTTTGAAAAAGACTCTCAACTGAAGGCTTCGCAGCTGCTGACAAGGTGTACTCTGGGTCTTGGTCGGCGACGGTAACTTGAAAAGTGTCAACGTCTATTTGATTTGGATATTTTCCATCTGGTGCGCTGAAAGAAGTAGCGACGAAAAAAAAAAAAGATATAATTCCGCTACTTTCAAATGCAAACGTTTCTTGATGTTGTCTATGAAAAAAAAAGATGGCACCAAACAGAAAAAGAGGTTGAGTAAGAGACGAAAATACGATGATTTGAGTAAATAACAAAAATAAAAGAAAAACAAGGCAGGTTTAAGCAATCAAAAAGCAACGATATCAGAAAAAGAATAGCAAACAGGCAATATCAGCGACGAAAAAAGAAAGCGGAAAAAAAAAGCTGATGACGAAGTATATGGCAGGAACTTTTACACTGTAGCTACCACTGTGTTAATTTTCTTTGATCCGAGGCTAGAACGTCTTGTTCTGTGTCAGGTAGAGCTACTCGGGTTCAAGCTTGATGTGGGCGTTGGTGATGGAGGTGCTGCTGTTTTTACTGGCTGCGGTGGCGACTGTACCTCTCCGCTCGCGGCCTTCAAGTTGCCAGGCGTGCTCGATGAAACCGTGGATGCGGATGAAGGTGTGCCTACTGGCGCCGCTGACGTGTCTGCAGGTGACGGAGACGCTGTGGCGGTTGGTGCCGCTGGTGTTGCATCACCTGGTGCTGACTCCTGCGATGCGGCGGCGGCGATCTGCACTCGCGCCGCTGCCAGCCTGCGCTCTCGCTCCTCGCTCGTCAGCGAGCGCCATCGCTCGCCGATGACCCGCATGCGCTCCTTCGGTGCCAGGTGATGCAGCGACGCCATTTGCTCCTTGACAAAGATGGAGTACGGGGAAAGCACTCCCTTCAGTTTGGATCCGGCTTTCTTTGTTTTCTTTGTCTTCGCCTCATCTTCTTCTTTGTCTGCAGGGATGCCCTCGGCTTTTGCGGTGGCTTGCGGTTTCTTTGCCTTCTTTTTCTTGATCGCCTTCTTTGATTTCTTCTTCTTTTTTTTCTTTTTCTCGGAGCTCGCCACGACTGCTTTCTTCTTGATGACCTTCAGTTCGGGCATAGCGGGTGCCTCGGGTGCTTTTGACATTTCTGCGTTGTACCTATCCGCGCGCGACGCCAGCGCCTCCTTGGCCTTGTCGGGAAGCGTCTCGTAGATCTGCAAAAGTTTCACCTCCCGTTCACGCGGATTGCTGGAGCTGCCCAAAGCTGGGTTGCTCATCTGCTCCTTGACAAAGAACTCGTACGGAGTGAGGGGCTTGAACGTGGCGGCGGCCCGCTGTAGCTTCTCCAGCCGCGACTCCTCCAGCTCTGCGCGCTTCTGCAGGTCGTGTAGCGTTTCCTCAGGAAGGTCCTTGAACATCAGCGTCATAGTGACGCGGCGTTCAGCCGGGGTGAGCTCGCGAAGAGGGTAGTTGACAAGCAGCGTCTCTCGACAGAACAACTCGAACACCTTCTTCTTTGCCACCCATCGCACCCACGTGTTGCAGAACATTTCGTTTGTACCGTTTTTCCACCCCCTTCAGGAGCTACAATACGGTGATAATGATGATGAAAGAGCAGAAGTAATAGTTGTAGAAAGAGTTTGTGCGTGTTTGTATTTGTGTGAGTTTTGTTTTGAATCTTTTATGTGCTGCAAGTGGTGCGTGGAAGTTCTATCTCAATGAGTTCTATGACGCAATGTATCTTTTAGAAAGTATCTACTTTTCGTTTTTCCACAGAGCTTTAGACACGATCAGAGGTTAAACGAATGGCGAAAACAACAAAATTGTCCACCGCTTTCACTTGAGTCGTTCTTTTTGTTGTTTTCGTTTGATTATCGTTGTTGTTGTAGGCAAAGGCACTGATAACAAAAACTCAAAGAGAAATGAAAGAATGGTGAGGATGACCACGAAGGGGAGATGCAAGGAGGAATGGCAGCAACCACATCGAAACACAGATCACGTAAATTAGCTTTCTTTTTATTCTTTAAAAGGCGATATAGTCATTTTGACAGCTACAGCTTCTCATGTGAAGGAGTTCTGGCAGCGTGTGCTCGTATTTGTTTTTGCGTTGCAAATTCGCTTTCTCTACCACTAGAAAGCTGCACTCAACACTCTAGCATTCACGTGCAGTGCGGAACAGAAGACGCATTGATAAACACTTTCTCGACGTGCAAGGAAGCAAAGAGGCAGTTTTTTTCCCCTTTCCTTCCTCAAACACGCGCTGTTGCTGAACTGCGCAACCAGCTTTCCGAACAGAGCCAATTCTATGCATTGATCGACGGTACATTTTTTTTCATTCACAGAAGGAAAATAGAGAGACAAAATCTATGTTTTTTTTTTGTTTGTTTACAAACTGGAAAAGGGTAATTGAAAGGAAAAGACCACGGACAGAAAAAAAAAAACGCCAACAATACCGTTAACTGGAACCGTGTAGAATACAATCCGCGAAAAAAGCTAGTGTGCCATCTATTCTCAAAGAAAATAATTTTTTCTCTTTTTTTAGGACGCAAAGAAAAAATCGGAGCTTGCCAGCCGTCTCGATTCGCTTTTCTCTCTCCTTCATGAAAGCTTATAAAAACTGCTCAAGTCTTTAAAGGATCTTGACAGTACCTGTGCGGAAGGGAGACTTACAGTTTTGCAGCTGCATAAAGCTGAAGGGTTTCGACGGAGGCAAGAAAGCGTACTGGGGAAAAAATAAACTCCTTCGCGATTGCCCTTCTCTAAGACGAATTCGCAAGACTCTGATGACGTGGATATAACAGAAGCATCTTTGGTTGTATGCGAGCTTTCCTTTTTTTTTTTTTTACTCGAACACACCAACACAACAACGCATCACGGAGGAGCGGAGGCACACAAGAAGAAAAGGCAATCAGGTTGACCTTTTGTTTTTCTTTTGTCCTCGCTTAGAAATGCAGATCGACCCTAATTGTTTGGGATTTTGCTGTGCACTTTTTCGCTGTCTCTCGTCCGCCATGAAAGCAATCACTTTCATTTGCTGCTCGGGAATTTATCAAAGCGTCTCAGTGTTTTTCTTTTTGCATCCCTTCTTTTTGTTTTTATTCCGTCGTCTAAAAGTGGATCGCACACACGTTACTTCTCTGTCTGCCGTTCTCTACTTGCCGGTGCGCGCCTGCTGCTGCTTCCAGAGCTTCGCCACCGCCTTCATGCGGTCGCGGTGCGGCAGCTTCTCAAAGCGGCCAATGTTTGCCTGCACAAACTTCGCGTACTCCGACGGAGCGCGCGGGGTGGACGACTTCGCTGCCTTGGCCACCTTCTCCGTCGCCTCCTTGACCTTGCGCTTGAGGGCCGGGTGCGCCGCCGCGCGCTTCTCCAGCGATGCCTTGTCGCTGGGGCTCAGCGACTTGTAGAGCTTCGACGTCATCTTGCCGCGCTCGGCGATCTGCAGACCCTTCAGCTTCGGGTTGTTCTTCTGCTCAATCATGAAGAGGGTGTAGGCGCCAATGGCCAGACGACGGGGAACGAAGCGGAGCATCTTGAATTTTTATTTTTCTGCTTTATGAGGGGGTGTGTACTGAAAAATCTGACAAAGAAAAAGGAGTTTCACGTAAAATGATGGTAACTGATGAAAGTTTTGCAAACCGTTAGGAATGGAGCGATGGCTTGTGCGCGTTAGCGTGGGTGTCGAAAGAAATGTATTCTTTGTTGCTTTACTGTATGTATGCTTGTGAGTTCTACCGGCGTTTAACGTTGGCAAACCTGTAGTAGAACGTTAATTGGGCATCGAATAAGAAACAACAACAAAAAGACGCAGATGCAAAAGAGCAAGACAATGGGGGAACAATTACCAGAACCGTTCACGTCACTTCCATTTTTTTTTTTTTTTTGCGGGTCGTGCACTCTCGCCTTCTTTTCTCCCCTCATCTCCGCCTGTGGCAGTACTAAGGCACGCAACAGGTGAAGGTGCCGAGAAAGAAACAAAATGTGAAGGAAAGCGCCACAATTTTTAAGGTTGCTTACGGAACCTTTTCCAAACTCCTCTGTCAAGCAGGGGACTCACTGCCCCTCAATAGAATAGCGTATCAAGACTCCATTCAGCAGTCAAACTGTCACTGTTCACGAGTGTGCAACGCATAGCAGCGTAAGTTGGAGACCGCAGCGTGACGGAATGCGAAACTGTGCGTGTGGTGACGCACGTGAAGTTCGAGCGGTTCAGCAAGGTGCCCAACATACTAGCCTTTCTTTTTGAAAACCTCCCGTCGCTGCGTTTTACGACAGCTGTTTCTCTGAGACACAACAAACCATCTTCCTTTGTTTACAATTTTTTTTTTCATTGCATATCGCCCTAGTGTTGGCGTGAACCTAGAAAAAATCGTCGCTCTTGTTTTTTTTTTTTTGTGCTTTTGAATAACACATGATTACAGGATAAACAAAAAATTAGTAAAACACTTCGTGAGTCAAAAAAATGAGAATGAAGACACCTAATCGAAGCTGTTATGGACACGTTTCACGCAAGCACATCAGAAGAGAACACAATTGCACCAAGTAAGATGAGAGCGATTTCAACATGTGTATAGATTTGTATTTTTGGCAAATAAAAAAAAGAGCACCCAGGATTCATCTTCTTCTCAATAAAATCTTCGATGTTGGCGAAACAACAGTCTTCACCCTCGCGCTTGATACAATTTCCTTTTTTTTTTTTCTCTAGACTACGGCTACGTCGGAAAATAATCTCGATGGAGTGTATGTAAAACAGAAACATATATTCTTTTGCTTTAACAGTAAAAGAAAAGGAAAAGAGAAACGAAAAAAAAAAAAAGATATCAGGAGATCCGATAGTCGCTCTCATCAGGGCGGTCGCTTGGGTGGATGTCACACGCGCGCGTGCGCGTCGAGCCAGCTTGTTGTTGCCCCACGACTTCCACGGAGTCTCAGACGGAGAAAAATAAGAAGAAACAACGGTGTCAAAGCGAGCTTACACACACGCGCACATAAACGCACTCGGCAATAAACGAAAACAAAGATCAAAAAATTGAAAAAGAAGAAGAAAAAGAGAAATCGTACAGTTTCGTGCACATACAGCACAGACACCTTTTTCTTTTCAATGTAAAACTTTTCCCCCTCATGAAACGCTTCGTATCTGTCGTTTCCCCTTCACGCCTACCTTCACTTCCGCTTTGTGCAAACGACGTGTCACAGACGCCACGTGGATGGCTGCTTGCGCGCAGCACACAACCTCACGAGAGAGTCTAAAGCACTCCGCAGCAGCAGCTGCTTTGTCTTCCTCTTCCAAACACGTGAACAGAAAGAGCAAAAACACAAACCATAAAAAGAAAAGAGGAGCACAAGAGAGAATAAGATACAAGCAATACTCAACCACTACCACTCACAAAAGAAAAGAAAGACGTTACAGTGATAAGCTAGTAAACTATAGAAACTAGGAAAAGAGAAAAAAGAAACAATGAAATGAATGACGGTACAAAAATTCAAGATATAGAATTGAGAAACAAAAAAACGATGGAGGTTCGAGAATGCAGCCTATCAGCTGTGGGTACGATGAAGTGATCATCGTGGGGTTGGTTAGAATACTGAGGGGTGGGCAAGGGTCTCACGCAAACTTCCGGCGTCTATTCCTTTGCGAGTGCGCGTGTGTGCGTGTATGTGTCGGTGTGAAGTTTGCGGAGACTATCTCCGCTTTGCAAAACGGAAGCAATCTACGAGCCTGGCGGTAGTCCAAAAAGAAAAGAGAATCACCAGAGCTTGCACCACACCCTCCATTCTTCTCCTCTCCCCCATCATATTTGTTCCTCTTTTAGGTTTTTTTTTCTCTTCACGCCAACTTTGCAACTACTTACGCGTAGCTCAGCACCACGGAGTCGCGGTTGTTGTGCGAGAACTCGCCGCGGCCACGGCCGGTCGGACGCACGTCGGCCGGGTTCGGCTCACGCGACTCCTGGTTGGCGCGCTGGCCGTTCTGCTTCGACGGGCTCGGCGCCGGCTTCGGGTCGACGTTGGGGTCGTAGTAGCGGAGCAGGTCCGGGCTACCAGCGTTCTTCTTGGACAGGATCTTGTGCGGGCGGTCGGCCTCCGTGAAGACCGGGTCCGGGCGCTTCTTCGGGCTACCGCTGCGGCTGTTCGCGCGGTAGGGCTCGACCTGGCGCGACTCCCGGCGCTGCTGCGACGGCTCCTCGGTGGGGCGGCGCGAGCTCTGGCGGTTCTGCGCGTGCGGCTGCTGCTGCTGCGACGGCTGCTCACGGTCCTCCGCTGGGGCGACGCCGCCGCGGAAGAGGTTGGCCGTGTCACGGGGCGGGCGGCAGCTGCCACGGCCGAGGCCGCGGTGCTGCTGCTTCTCCGGGACGCCGCCGCGGCCGGTGCCGAGGACGTCGTGCTCCTGCTTCGCCTTGGTGTTGATCGGGTGGATCATCGGCGGCTTGCGGGGCGGCATGTCCGGCGCGACGTACTTGCGGGGGCCGAGCTGCTTGTACGGCTGCGGCTTCTCGCTCAGCTCCTCCGGCGAGTAGCAGTAGAGGTTCAGCACGTCCACCGACTCGTTCGCCTTGTTGGACGTCTTGCGGCACGGCGGCAGCGAGCTCTGGATGTTCGTCTCCTCCTCGCCCTCCTTCGGCGGCGGCACCTGGCCGAACATCTTCGCGTCCTTGTAGGGGGCGCGGACGTGGCGCTTGCCGGTCACCGCCGGGGTGTCGCGGGCCGGGCGCGGGTCGTTGTCCTCGAAGTACGGCGCGTCCATCGCCTCCTGCGGGTGCGTGATCTTGACGCCGCTGCGCCACTCCGCCTCCGGGGCGGTGACGATGCAGTTGTACGTCAGACCCTCGCGGTAGCCGCCCGGCGGACGCGCGGCGGGGTGCTGCGCGTCACGGTTGGCGTTGCGCGCCTCGCGTTCACGCGTCGCACCCTGGCCACGCTTCGCCGCCGCGCCGTAGCTCTGCGCAGCGGAGGCCGGAGCCGCCGCCTGCTGGGCCGGGGCGTTCTGAGCCGCCGCCGCCGCACCACCGCGGCCCTGCGCACCAGCACGGCTCTGCGCACCTCCACGGGCCGCACCGCCGCGGGCGTTGTTGCCGGCGTTCACGCCGCTGTTCATCATTAAGTACTCGTCGGTCAGCATCAGGCCTACCGTGTCGCGGTTCGCCTCCGGGTTGCGGCGGATGCCAGAGGACTGGCGCGGCGGCTGGCGCGGGCCGCCGAAGAACTCCGCCGGGTTCGCGTAGTTGTTGCGCGGCGGGTTGCCGTGGCGGCGGCCGGTGTTCGGCTGCACCTCAGCCTCCGCACCAACCGGCGCCTGTCCGCGCATCACGCGAGACGCGTTGACGCCGCTGGTGTTGTTGCGCGCACGCTGGCGGGCAGAGATGTGGTCAGGAGCGTCGTTCGCCATCTTGAAGAGAACAGAACAGTGTATATGAGGGAGTGGAGATTTTTTACTTTTTTTTTGAGAGTGTGCGTGGGAGACTACAGGGTTTTTTTTTTGGCGGTAAGTTGGGAGCTCCTTTCTAATAATCAGTGTTTGTCGAAAAGCGAGGGAGCTTGACGACAGACTGTTCGATGTTACAGTAAACGAAAAGTAAAAATGTGTAAATGAGTGGAAGGCAAAATAAAAGATGAAGTACGAATACTCGATAATATTTTAGATAAATTACTTCATTCGAGGTAAAAGATGTTGACACAACAAAAATAAAAGAAACAAATAAAGGAAATAAGAAGAGGCAAAATGGGACAGGGAGAAAGAGAGACATGCTATGAAAAAAAAAAAAAACGGTGATACAAAAGCGGTTTTCTCCTGTAAAAAACAGAAGCAAATTGGTTGTTCATTTTCTCCATCGTGATGATTTACTCACAAAACATTAAAAGAAACGATATCAATCTTATTATTCACTTTTTTTTATATTTGCAGTGCTGGCGCGGCCAACATTGTAGTCGTAGGAACCACTCTTCAGTTAACATAAACAATCTCTAGCGCAACAACGCATGAGAGGAAAAGAAAACAGCAGAAAAGCAAGGGCAACATAAAGGCACCATCACTAACATTAAAATCTTGCTAAACCTATACAGCGTAAAGAGTATGAAGAGGATAGGATTATCCTCCACTCAGCACACAGACGTGGCTAGCTCACTTACCAAAAAAAAGGCCATTGACAGAGAAGCTGCACCGCTATTGCCTCTCGCATTACCAAACGTTTTCAGCCATCTTCACCGTTGGCAGCACCCGCAGCGACGCACTCAACAAAACAAAATCTTCGACAACCGATGAGGATAACACAAGGATTGAAAGGCCCAGAGAATCCAGAGAGTTGTAGTTACACAGCCCCCACACTCAAGAACGTCATTCACGATCATGCGACTCAGGTCTCCGCTCTTGAACAACAACAACAACAACCTGTGCTAAGAAACGCTCATTCTTCTGTCACAAGGAGCACACAATTCAGATTCTCGATACGTATTGCTACTAAGCTATTCAGTCATCCACCCCATGCGTTTTTACGGCGTGAAAGTGTGTGATTAAGAAATATTAGCATTCTCATCATGTACATGTGCGCGCTTGTGAGTGTGCGTAGTTCTCATTCAACCACCCTACCTGAACAAGTCTTGCGTAAAGGAACGAATCTCCGACAACCGATGAGGATAGCACAAGGATTAAAAGACCTAGAGAATCCAGAGAGTTGTAGTGATTATATATTAGAAAACAAAAATAAACATGACAAGGAAACATTTAATTAACTGGAAAACAAAAAACTAGAAGGAGGTCAGATTCTCGATACGTATTGCTACTAAGCGATTCAGTCATTCATCACGTGCGTTTTGACGGCACGATAATGTGTGAGGTAAAATATATTAGCATTCTCATCAACCCTCCATCTGCAAAAGCACCCACGCTACTTTCAAAGCATTCTTTTTTAACGAGCGCGTTAAAAAGACAACGTAGAAATATAAAAAAACAGAAAATAAATTAGCTGTGCTCTGCCATAAAAAATGCGGGAGGCCTCTAAAAAGGGGAGAGAGGTAGAAAGAGAGATTTATAGGACTATATGCGCTAGGTTAACAGAGGGTTTTTAAACATGCGGAACAAAAGTGTCTGGATTGCACATCGTCTGCGAATTGCAAGTCGAGTCACCATATCTGGCCCAAAGACAACTTCAGCCAAATCGTCTGCTCTCTACGCTGCCCGACAATGCTCTGCTCATTGTCTTCGACAAACCGTTCTAGTTTCCGTATTTCGTCTTAAACATCAGCACAATACTTTGCTACTCTTTTTAAATCTTCTCTATCTGACCTTTTTTTTTTTTTACGGGCACGGTGGATGCTATCAACGCAGAGGTAACGCAAACATAAAGAACAAAAAGGTTAAGCACACAGCCGCTCTAAGCTCTCGTGGCAGTTGTCGAGAAGAGTAGAGGGTCACATCAGTGTGTGTTTTTTTTTCCTTTTTTCTAAGCAGTGGACTGTACAAGGTTGTGGCAACAACCACAACAAAAAAATGTGCAGCTTTGCAGAATTAGAATCGTAATAAAATGCGTTACTTTTTTTTTGTCAACTTTACATTGGTTTTAAATTTTAAACGTCTTACGGAAAAAAAAATGGAAACATATAGAAAAAAAGCGGTTCAGCCGCAAAGAAAGTGCTACGCTTCGTAAACGGCTGTGAAAAGCAGCTTCATCGATGCAGAAAAAAACACAGATGCCAAAAGAAGGTAAACACCTTCTTGTTCGCAACGCTAATGAGAAATGGAAAATAATCAATAAAATGGACAGTAAAAACAATAAAAAGTGGTTTAAGAAAGTATGGTAGCGCAAGCTGTAAAATGACAAAAAAAAAACAATAAGGCTTGTGGAAGTGAGAACATGCAAAAAGAGAAGGAAAAGAAACAACACAATGTTGCACTGTGTGAAAGCAAGAAAACTCTACTATACGTAGAAAACTCAAAGAGTTTGAGTTGTGCAGAGCAGGAGAGAAACCAGCGGAACATAAATTATCAGTCTACGTTCTCCGAGCAGCATGCAGAAAGACGAAAAAAAAAATGTCTCGATCGCGATGCAACCCATTTGGCATGATGTCCTACAACCAAAGCAAACACGTATCTGACGTGCCATACTTCGCTGCCGTGTGTACCTCATTACTGGCTGCTCCCGCGAATATAGGTCTTCAGCGACTCTAAAAAGTCATCCAGTGTCTTCGCATGCATGCACAAATGGTGCGCATGCGCCGGGGTGATCAGAAAATTGTACCCGGAGGCTTCGTCACGCCCGCCGGCGTCACTCTCCTCTTCTAGCGCGCGAACGCATTCGTGCACCTGCGTTGCCTGCTTCGGCGACAGCTGGCGAATAACCTTCTCCTCCATCTTCTGCATCGCGAGCGACGGCCCGTCGTTCTGCTGCCACTCGAGGAACTTATCGTCCACAAGTCCATCGGAGTCTGGCGCGGCAGAGCTTTTCGCTGCGGCGCCACCACCACCGTTCTCGTGGGGAAAGCGCAGAAGGTCGTCGGCGGCGCCGGACGTCACACACACGCCGCACTCGCTGCTCGAACTGCTGGCGGGGAGGCGCTTGCTGGGGGCCGATGTGCCGTCGTTGCACAGCGTGCCCGTCACCGGCAGGCACTCCGACCCGTAGAAAAGCCCGCAGAGGTGCACCAAGTCAGGCAGCTCCATGAAGTCAAACCGCAGGTGCGTCGCGAGGCGACCAGGCCGCAGCAGCGCCGGGTCCAAACGCTCCGGGTGGTCGGCGATCATCACCACAATACGCTCCGGGTCCTCAACGGCACCGTCCAGCACGTTCAGTAGCGAGGAGAGGTTGATTGCGTCCAGCTTCGCGTCCTCCTGGGAGAAGAGCGTACCCCACCCGATTGCGACGGGCACTGTGAGGGCAGCCGCCGCCGCCACCTTCGCAGGCCCGGCCGCGTGAGGCTGCCTCGCCTTCGTTTTGACGGCACGAGGCGTGTGCGATGTCGACGACGTCAGTACGTCCTCCTCGCCGTTTTCGACGGTGTTTACGTCGGCGCTGCGGTAGATGGTCGCGTCGCACGCATCCGCGACGTCGCGGCCTTTCGTCACCGTGCGCGTCGTCAGCCCGCGCGACGCCCGCACCCGGGCCACGTGGCCCTCGCCGCGAGCCGACACCAGCTCGCTCTCCGTGTCCACATCCTCCAGGAGGAAGATGACCCGCTTGCTCTTCAGCATCTTCCACTCCTCGCTGCTGCCGTACGTCGCCTCCTCGAAGTAGAACGTGTTGAAGAGCTGCTCGTTCTTCTCGAACTGCGAGAGCGGGATGCGGACGATGTGCCGCTTCGTGTGGAAGGCGAGGGCGCGGACAAAAGACCGCTTCCCGGTGCCCCGCGGGCCGTACAGGAGAAAGCCCAGCTTGCGCGGAAAGCCCTGGACGGCGTACTTGCCCTTCATCTCAGCGAAGCGCTGCAGCTGCAGCTTCACCGCCGCTCGCTGCGGAAAGAAGACGGTGTCGAGCGTCGGCCCGAGCAGCAGCGGCGCTGCCTTCACCGCAATTCGATTCTGCCGCGTCGGCGTAACGTGGAAGGTGCGCAGCGAGTGGTCGTCGCGGTCGGCGTAGCCCTTGTCGAAGTAGTAGGCCATGGCGTTGTTGACGAAGGCACGCAGCGCGGCATCCGCCTCGGCGCCGCCCTGGAGGGTGTTCTCCTTCTTGAGGCGGAGGTACACGTAGCGGTGGGCCTCCGGGTAGCAGTTCTTGATGCGGGTTGTCGTGATCCACGTGCACATCTCCACCTCTCCCTCATGCGTCGGCGTCCAGCCGGGGAAGACGGGCAGCTTCACCGGCAACATGAGCTCCGGGTGCTCGCGAAATGTCAGTTCTTCGTCGGAGTAGCACTCGTCCATCTCGTCCTCCACCGACTTCGCGTGCAGGGACAGGAGATGAACCGTGAAGTTGCGATTCTTTGTCTCCGCCGTCGTCAGCGGGTGCTCGCGCCACAGCTTCTGCGTCACGTACACGATGACAGCCGTGCAGAGGTGGTTTTCATGGTGGTAGGCTTCGCGGAAGTCGGTGTCGATGAGGTCCCGCATGCTCCAGTACACGTATCCGTGCGTCTCCACCTTGAGGTCGAACTTGTACCACATCACCAGCTGCTTGATCGCGATGGCGCTGAAGACCGCAATCACGACGGTCCACTCAAAAGGCAGCGGGGATGCCGCGCAGACGAGGGTGTAGGCGTACATGGCGAAGAGATGCACCCGCGACTCGACGGCCAGGATGAGACTCTGCAGACGCCCCACCCCGCCAGCGCCGCCGGTCACCGGCAGACCCAGCGTCGGTGGACGCTGCTGCTGCTGCTGCAAAAAGGCCGAGGAAGAGAACATGATAGAAAACAGATTTCAAACTAAGCGAGAACAAAAAAAAGTCTGTATTTTTTTTTTTATAAACTCGTGTTCAGAAAAAAAAAGGGATAATGACTAATTACAAGAAATAGAAATAAAACAATAATAGGAGCAGTGAGTACTCTCGCCGAGCGTGTTAAAGCACCGAGAGTTGCCTGAAGCGTCGAAAGTACAGACGCACACACAATACTTACAAATTCTGATTGAAGCCAGAAAACTGCTTCCTGGTTAAAAAGAGAAAGAAATCGAGCGGGCACTTTCAGAAGGAAACAGAGGCGTGGATTCGAGAAGGAAAAATGAAGTGTGGAGACAATTTTTGATGAAAATGTTGACGATTGCGCTTTCTGGTCCATCACGGAAAGAGATAAGATAGTTTCATTGAAGAAAAAAGTGTTTCTCGTTAAATCGTTAGCTCTTGAGGAAAAAAAAAATCAGCAAACGTATGGTATTTTGCGCATGAGTGTACCGTTTCATCCTTCCCTTCTTCTCGCTGAATTATCATTCTTTTATGTTAATTTAAAAAAAGAAAACGTACATCCGAACGTTCAGTTGGAAGTTTATATGCATCGAAAGCATTGCCGATTCCTCCAAGCAGACAGGTCAAAGACTCGACATAATATAGTTTACATTGATTTCCAGAAAAAAAAATTTAGCGCGTCGCCCACAATTTTTGTTTGCAAGTGCAAAGTCCAGAGCGGCGCTTATAAACAAAAATAACCTTTTGGGAGGTGACGGCGACAGCAACACCGCCCGCATACGAACTCGCGACCTCATCAACCAACCAGCCAACACCAACAACAACAACAAAGAAAACCTGATTTACATTTTGGCAATCGCGAACATCACCATGGAAAACTGCGCGTAGTTCAGCGTCTGCGCGTCGCTGCTTGTCGGGCCAGAAAACACCGCGTACGAGCTGCTGCGCGATGGGTCCCGCATGACATCGAGAAACGGCTGCAGGAAGCGCTGCACACGCGGGCGGGTAACCGGAATGCCGCAGCTGTCCAGCGGCGAGACGAGACGTGGCGTCGCCGTCGTGTAGCGCCGCCGCTTTGCCCCGCCTGCTGGTGCCCACTCCTCCGTGAGCAGGTCCACCAAGGCAGACACAGGCAGGTGCTGGTCCCGCCGCTTGGCCGCCGCGCAGAAGGTGGTGAAGAGGGCGTACATGTCCGCATCCCGCACGTTGAGTCCGACGGTCTTTGCCTTGGCGGTGATGTGCGAGGGCAGCGGCGCCGCCGGACCGCTGGACTCGTACGTGTACCGAAGAAGGGCACGGTCCACCACCGCCTGCGTGCGCAGCGCGAGCTGCTGAGAGGCGGAGAGGGTGTTCAGCTCTGCGCCATCGTTACCCGCGCGGAGGGCCAGCGCGTCTCCGTTGGCCACGGCGATCAGCTGCGCACTGGCAGCCTCGTCGTCCTTGTCCACGAAGCTCAGCGTGTTCTGCTGCGCCGAAGCCTCGCGTTGCACCTCGGCGGCACGCAGCAGGTTCAGCACATCCGCGCACCACGCCGTCAGGCACGGCGACGTGGACGCCTCCGGCACGCCATCAGCCGTCGTCTCGCGCACGGCCACCGTGACCTTCCAGACAAGCCCGCTGTGCCGCACAAAGCGTTCCACAGTCTCCACGGCGACCTGGCACACGAGCAGCAGCGCACGCTTGTAGCGCATCTGCGCCGACCGCACGTCTTCGCTTTCCGGTGCGTCACCTGCCTCGGCGCTGTCCTCCACGGCGGTCTCAGACAGCAGTTCCACGCACGGCTGCAGCAGACTGACAGGGTCGAGGTCGAGCAGCACCGCATGCACGCCGTGCACCTCTGCGGCGATGAGGCCCTGCAGAATCCACCGCCGCAGCCGCTCCGCCGCAGGGCTCGCGTACACAACACCGCCAAAGCCCCCAGCGCTTGGCGTCGAGGCGCTTGGAGAATTCGGTGCGGAGGAGGAAGAGGTGATGTTGGTGGTGGCGACGTCAGCAGGTACGTCGTCTTTTGGCAGGAACGAGACAATCTCGTTCTCTGTGATCTGCGTTGACACCTCGTGGTGCGAGGGAAGCAGCAGCAGACGCGCGCACGGGGCCCGCAGCGGCTGCAGCGTCAGTGGCGGGTGCGTGCTGTGGGCACTCATCACGGCACCCTTGTTGCCGTTTTGCAGCGGTGTGCGGGAAACCACCGTGTCCGTCACGTCCAGCTCTCCGTCTCGCCATGCCTGCAGGAGCTTTTTGGTGCGCTCCACCACATCAAGGCGGCGCACGAGTCGCGGGCCGTCGCAGGTGTACTGGTAGCTCCACGGGTCGCGGCCAGGCAGCGGCGTGCACGACTTCGGTGGCGGACTGGCGCCATTCGACAAGGCGACGTCCTCCTCCTCCTCCGCTGCAGCATCGATGCCGCCATCGTTTGCCTCACTCGTCACCGCCGCGCCGACTGCGTTGATGCCGTCAACAGGGGTGAAGCGCTCCAGCACGCGGGCGAGGCAGCTGCACAGCTTCGAGAGCGACGACGACGCCCGCACCTCCGCTGCGATCGGCTCAGGCAGCGGGAGAGACGCCGCGGCGCCACGCAGAACGTCGGCTGACCCGGCCGCCACGCCGTCCCCGCCGGACGCGCGGTTCGCTGCCGCGTTGGCGGCCCACGCCTGCCGGTACTCCATGACGCGCTGCAGCTCCCCGTAGTAGGTGGATGACGAGACGAGGACCGCCACGAGTTTGTACTCCGGTGCCGCCGCCGCATCGAAGTCGCCCATCGCGGTGTTCGGGTTCACGTTGCGATAGACAAACCGAAAAAGCGCCTCCGGACGCTGCTGCTGCGGCGGCGGCACTGGCGACGATACGACGTCGTCCTCTTGCTTCTCCGGCAGACGGTACACGATGAATGTGTACTCAGGCAGCAGCGGGTGCTCGGCAACAGCAGAGGCGGTGTCCAGCGGGCGACTGAAGAGGTGCTCATACGAGGCGGCGAGGCAGGCGCCGGAGTCACCGCAGCAGGGCGGGACGGCGACCGCCACCAGCCGCGTTGCCTCGTGCACCACAAGGCCGTACTGCAGCAGCTGCAGCTGGCGCAGCGTCAGGCTCTTGCGCTGCAGGGGACGGCCGTCGTTGATGAGGTGCAGCGTGTGGTGGCACGGAACGGCGAACTCATCGAGGATGAGGTCGAAGCGGAGGTCCAGCAGCGCGATGTCGTGCAGCACCGCGTTGGCTGCCGTCTCCGCGGTGGCGTCCTCACGTGCGTACCACGTAAAAGGGCTCAGGGGAGCAAGGGAGTCGTAAACACTGTCCATGATGGTCGCGGCCGGAAGTGAAAAGGCTGCCGAGTAAGTAGTATTGATTTAAGTGGTTGTTGACAGAAAGAAAAGCGCCAGGAATCAGAAGCGATGAAGGTGACGGAAAGAACAACAAACGATGCACGAGTTATAAAGAGTAGCTCACCAAACCAGTGCAAGTAAAAATGTTGGGCTTCGTCCAAAATTCAGAGAGAAAAATATCCCCTATTCTAAAAAAAAGGCCACTGCCACCAACCAATCTCCAAGTCAAAACTTCATCTTGACACTATTTCAAACCTCAGAGTTCAACACAAAGAGCTGTTGCCACACGCAGCTTCCTTTTGTGAAGTGTTTACTCTCAAAAAAAAAAAACCTTAGTTGAAGTTTTTTGTTGTTGTTGAATAGTGAGCAGATCATTTCTGCAGAGGAAGCATTGAAAAATACACACACGAGAACTACCAAAGCACTAAAAGACAATACAAACCGATAGAAAATAGAAAGACGATACCTACCTTGTCAACACACCTCTTCAAACCCTCTCACTCACGTCACGCTCGTCGTGAAGATGTCGTAGGCGGCCTTGTAGAAGATGTCCACATTGCGGTCAATCAACGCGCGGTTCTCCAGGTCGGTCTGCTTCATCATCAGCACCAGCGTCAACGAGCTCGGCAGTTCGCGGACGTAGATGCAGTCCTCGTTGCTCAGCTGAATGACCGCGTTGGCACCGCGGTACAACGACGACACCTCTGTCGCCGCAGTGCTGCTGCTGTGGCTCTCCGCTGCCCCCGCGTGCGCGCCGGACGAGGAGGCGGACGCCGAAGTCACCAGCCCATGCGCTGCGGCGTCTGTCTGGGCGTCTTTTAGCAGCGCGTTGGCGGTGCTGTCGCGGCGGCGGGCGTAGATGCGGCTCATCTTCACCACCACCTCAATTGCGTCGCTGCACAGGTCGTAGGTGCGTGACTTGAGGCGGTTGCGCTCATCCACCGCAACGTAGATCTTGGAGTAGCTCAGGAAAAGGTACGACAGGTCGATGTTGCTGTTTGAATTCAGCATCTGCAGCAGCTCCGTAATGTACGGCGTCTTTGACTTGATGAGTTTCTGCACGACCAGCGAGAAGGCCTGGAAGACGGAGTGGTCGTAGATGGAGGTCAGGTTAAAGTTGAGACGCAGCGGCTGCACGTTCTCCAGGCGCTGCTTCGCCTCCTCCTCCACACGGCGCTGCAGGCTGGCCAGCAGGTCCGCCTGGTGGTCCTCGCTGAGTGCGTCCACCTTGTGGATGAACACCTCCACGCACAGCTCGGGGTTGTAGCGGTAGGCGGCGCTGATCGTGTCCAGCAGCCGCGCTCGCGCGTCGTCGATCAGCTCGCGGCAATCCAGCACGTACACGATGGCGCCGCAGTTCTCCAGCAGCTGGTTGACGTCGTAGCGGCTGGCGTTGTTGGGGTCAAAAGGGTCGTTCTGTCCCGGGAAGTCCCAGACTTCGAAGTTGACGAAGTCGTTCGAGTGCACGGTGCTCTTCTCGGGCTGCACCGTCGTCGCGAGGGAGGCGGAGTCGTGCGGCTGCATGCCCTCAAAGACCACCTTCTGGATACTGCTCTTACCGGACTTGCGCAGCCCCATCAAGAGCACCTTTTGCAGTGCCAACATATCACTCGACATTGCTGCTCAACGGAAGAAACAAAAAAAAAATAGAAAAAGAGATGTACAAACAGCAGAGAGTTTCTGCGAGTCTTGAAGCTCGTATGCAAATTGTTGTTGTCAGCGCAACGGAGAATCTGATGGAGAAAGCAGGCGTGAGAAGCAAAAAAAAAAGGGAAGAGAGTGAATTGAGAATAGTAGAGTCCAGCTACAACACAGCATCCAGAAAGCGAGAGCAACAAATTTTGCGTCGCTGTGCGCCACTTCATGCACAATTTTGTAGCAATTTCTGGCGGCGAGTCTCCCTGCCGTGAAGTTTGCACGTAAGTACAATTGAGAGCTTCATCCCTGTTTATGTAAAAATATATATATATATATATATATGGTTATCGCTGTTCGTCATTTCGTAATAAAAATTATAGTAGTTCTATCGCAACCTGAAAATGCAGCTGCACTCATTTAACTATTCTCTTTTTTTTTTTTGTATCTTCGGATCTTAAAATACAAAGTCAGCACAACAACCTCTAAAAACCCAGAAAACAACATTTTTATGCAACAGCAATACAACAATAGCAGCATTAAACAGGCCATCTGACACTAACAGGAGAACAAAGGCGGAGAAAAGGGAAGTACTCAGCTCTGAAACGACTTATCCAACCCTTTTTTTCTCTCCTCTTCACTGCTCTCGCGTTCAATAATTTTTTACGTCTTTATCGCACCGTATCGTTTCCCTCGCTCAAAGCCGTTCAAGCACCGAGTCGAGCTGCGCGGTCTTCGCCTGGATAATCTGGCTCAGCAACGGCCGGCGCAAGTCCCGCACCTCGCGTGCCAGGCTGCGCAGCGTGTGACGCAGCCGCTCCGTCGTGTGCCGGATGCGCTGCACCGCAGGCGGCGTGTACAAGCCGCCCGGGGCGTGTCCCACATTCGCGACGAGGTCCTCCACCGTCAGCACGTACGCGGTGAGGGCAAGCTGCACCGTCTCAAGGTGGATCGCCTGCGGGTCCACGCCGTCGTCCGCGCCGCCGTCGGCCGCCGCCAACAACTCGTCCACGTCCGTCACCGTCTCGGCGTCTGCCAGCGGACCGCGACTGGGCGAGCGCGTCACACTCGACTCGCGTGACGCCATGCTGCCGGTGCTGGTGCGGCTCACATCCGGCGAGCGGTCCTGCCCCGTCGACGCGGCGCTGGTCGTGAGACGCCGCAGCAGCTGCAGCTCCCGCACTGTGAACTGCCGGAGCAGGTCCAGCGACAGCACCAGCGGCGCCGAATCCACCACGGCGGGGCTGCGGCTGGTATCAGCCAGCTTGGACGGCGGCGGCGACCCGCCTTGGAGAAGTTCCGGGGCAAAGACGAAGGCTGCTACGGACGCAGCGTCGCGTGGGAAGGCGTAGTACGGCTGCTTCAGCAGCACCGTGAGGATGTTGCGTTGCGCGTGGGCCTGCGCGGTGGCGATGCGGCGCCCCTCGCTGGACGAGGCTTCCAGCGTCGGCTGCGACGCCACGCAGTGCTGCTGCAGTCGTGACTGCTGCAAAAAGAGGAAACCCGCTTGAGCGCATGGCACAAAGTTGGGCAGCAAGACGTCCTGCACGGCGAGGGCTGCGGCGAGGCGGGAGACCACTTCGACCTCCTCCACCTCCCACACCAGCAGCGCCTGGCGGTCAGCGCCGTGAACACCCGGGAAGGCGCCAAGGGCCGTGGCGAAGCGCGGCGTGCTTTCCAGCGTCGCCTTCAACGAAGCGAGCCAGCCGGACGCTTTAGCACTGAGGGGGCCGGGCAATGAGGCGATGCCGCACCACAGCGACAGGACGGCGTGCCAGCACACGTGCCAGCTCAGCTGCCGGTGATGGGCCGACGCGGGGTCGTAGACGGCGGACACCGCAAACTGTCCCAGCGCTCGCGTGAAGCCGAGGAGGGCGTCCTGCGGCACGACACCGAGCACCGCCATCTGCCCCCCGCAGTGCGCCACGATGCACGACACACACGCCAGCACGCCGCTGAAGCGACGCGTCTGCGGGCAGGCCGGCTGCGTGGGCTGAATGCGCTGCGACAGGAGCGCGGCGTAGGTCATGAGCGTGGGGAGCAGCCGGCTCACCAGCACCACATCCACCGCCGCGTCGCCGCTGTCGGTGCGGGGCCGGCCAAAGTAGCTCGTGCAGCCCACCACCATCGCATCGAAGACGGCGTAGTGGGCCTCAAGGTCGTTCGTCGCCAACGTGTCGTGCAGCGTGGCCTGCAGGTCGCGCATAAACTCCTCGATGGCGGCCTGCTCCGCCATGCTGCTCAGCGGAAAGGCGGTGATGACGGGGACGGCGTCGACAAAGAGAAACGTGTGTCGCCGGTTGACTTTGATGAAGGACACGAGACGCAGCAGCGCGCGCTGGATCGACGGCGTCACGTCGAGCTCCATGGTGTCGCTGTTCAGCGAGTTTTCCAGGATGCTGGCGGCCGCCCTGGAGAGCCGCAGCTGCTGCTGCACATGCCGCGTCAGCAGCTGTGCGAGGAGAGGAGCGCTGGGTCGGCTGCTGACCACACCCTGAATGGCGCACAGCAGCAGCGCCTGCGTGCGTTTGTTGAACAGCGCGGCCGCGTTCGAGTCGGCGCCGCTGAACCAGAGCAGCTGCTCTGCCGCGCTAGCCAGCCCCGTCATCTCCTCCAGGAGGGTGGCGAGGGTGTTGAGGCGAGCATCGTCGTCGGTGCCGCGGAAGAATCGCGCCTCTGCCGGGCCGATTGGTGCCAGTCGGTGGAACGGCAGGAGGAGGGCTGCCTGCGCACTCGACAGGAAGAGCAGTGGAGAGGTCGCGGTGGTGGTGGTGGTAAGGTGCGTCGCCACCTGCGACCCGCTCGCACGCGACACGGCAGTGGCCAGCGCGGTCGGCGTCGGGTGGCGCACCAGCGCGCTGCTGTTGCGCATTGTCGTGCTCGACATCGCGCCGCTGTTGGTGCTGCTCCACGACTCCTGTCCTTGGCGAGGCAGCACCACACTCGCACTGAGGCCGTCCATGCCACCGTAGACGCTCAGGTCAGCGGCGCGTCGCGCCGTCCACTCAAAGACGTCCTCGTAGCTCACCTCCCGCGACTCCCGCTCGTAGGCGGCGCGGCAGCGGTCCTGCAGCGTCGGAATGTAGCGGAGCAGCTGGTCCATGTCGTCGGTGAAGTTGCGCAGCACCTTGCATCGCATCGCTGACGCCGCCGATGCACCGGTCTCCAGCGGGGTGGCGAGAGGCTGCAGCTGCGGGCGGTGCAGCGGCGTGCGGGAAGAGCCGGCACTGCCAAAGGGCGGAGTGCGCTCCACAGTGTGCGGACCCCCACCACCTCTACTACCACCACCAGCCATCGCGTCGGCGCCTTCCGCGCCCTTCCCCTTCGCCTTCACAATTGCTGCCGCGATGGCGGCATTCACGTAGGCGACGGAGGCGGACGCAAGCATGACCAGCTCCCATTCCTTCGGCTCTGCGCGCGACCTCGCGTCGGATGCGCCGTTCACAGCAGGTGCCTCAGGGGTACCGCCTTCGCGCAACAACATCGAGGCCACGTCTTTCACCTCCAGCGCACTCGTCAGCCCGGCATGACGGAGGATCTGAAGAGAAAGTGCCTTTTCCTGCGGTGCCGCCTCCTTGGCACGCACCGTCGCCACCAGCAGCTTAGCAAATGGCAGGTGATCGGGCTGGAGGTCTTCGGTCGCCGCGCTGCCCTTCGCCTTCGCGTCCTTGGCGCTGACGTTTACGGACGCAGCGTCGTCGTCGTCGTCGTTCTGCTTTGGTGGCCCGAAGAGCAGCACAAAGAGCGCCGGGCACCACCGCACCATCGCCAGCCACACCTCGAGCCGCAGCACATTCTCGTACGTGCCAATTGCACCCTTCTGCACCGCCAGCAGCGTCTCACGCAGGTCCGCCACTTCCGCGTCGGTCAGCGTCGAGCGCAGCACCTGGAAGACCTGCTGGTCGTTGTGCTCCTCCGCGCACACCCGCATTGCTGACACCAACAGGTCCGCCACCTCGCGATGCGCCAGCTTGTACCTCTCGCTGCAGAGCACGCGCAGGCACAGCTCCACCACGCTGCGCTGACGGCGGTTGCCATCGCCGCTGCCGCCCAGGCTGCACTCACGCGGCGCGCACGGGACGGGAAACGTCGCCGCGGCCATCGCAGCGGAGGCGCGGTAGAGCGATGTCGTCTTGTGCAGCAGCCACACCGCCACACACGCCGACTGCCTCGTCGAGTCCGCCGTTGCCATCGCCCACCCGCACCGCAGCTCAGCGTGGACGAGCGCGTCGACGGCCTCGGCGAGGCGACTGAGCAGCTGCGGCAGCTGCGCCACCGTGACGGAGGCGAAGAGCGCGTTGTCCGCCACGGCGACCTCGCGAAGACGGAACACCGTATTCGCCGCCACGGCAGCCACCGCCGCGCCGCCCGCCACGCAGCGGAAGGCCCCGGCCGGCATCTCGGCTAGCACGTCCATCGCACAGCTCAGCTGCTTCTCCTCCACCATCTCGTTATCGTGGCAGAGAAAGCGGTAGAGAAAATTCGACGCTGCGAAGGTGGCTTGCACGTACTCGGCGTTGCCGCTCAAGGCCGCCCAGTTGGCAGGGGCCATGAGGTGCGCCACCACGGCGCTGATCGATGTGTTCAGCGCGGAGTGGTAGCGACGCAGCAGCGCGTTGGCCGCACGCCGCATCTGAAAGGACGCGCGCGGGGCGGCGAAAATGGTCGGCAAGATGAGACTCACGGTGCGCACCAGCTGCCGGCTGCCTGTGGCCTCCTCCAGACGTTGAATCGAGTGTGGGAACTCGCACAGAAACGCGGACACCAGACACACCGCAGCCTCGCACAACAGCCGCCGCTGCTTATCCTCGCGGCTGATAGCGTCGTAGTGAGGGCCGACAGCGGCGGACAAGTTTGTTTGCAGCAGCTCCACACACAGCGCAAACAGCGAGAGCTCTGAGGCGGCGGGCTTCGCAGCGCCACTCTCGGTGTTGGCCGCAGCCTCCGTCGATTCCGTGATAGAAGCCCGCGTCGACGTCTCCGCTGCGGTGAGGGCGAAGAACAGCGGCAGCTCGTCAAACGAGGCCAGCAGCGGTGGCAGCGCCGCCGTGATGTACGCCAGAAGAGAAAGATAAAAAAGGAAGCTGCGGGGAGACTGCGTGTCAGCCTCGCACCGCGCGAGAAAGGCAGCCCCGCCATTTTCCTGCTCTCGCTCGCCTTGGCAATCCGCGTCCTCTGGGAAGGCTAGCGACGAACTCCGCTGCTGATCGTCGCGCAGCGCGGCATCACGTGGGGCTTCACTCGCCGCCGCTGAGGTACCGAGCACGGCACCACTCACCAAGGACTCGATTGTCGAATTGCCGACAAATCGGCGATGTCCAGTGATCCGCTGGTTCGCCTGCACCACGGCGCTGGCCAATCCATCCGACGGCTGCGGGGACGCCAACAGTGCTGCGTTTGCCTGTCCACTCGTGCGTGCGTTCAGCTGCGGCCACGCCTCCTTCTCGAAGGTGCTGCGATACCGCGTGAGTGCGCGGTGAAGGAAGTTGACAAGGTGAACGTAGCTGATCGGATAGGTGGCCCACGTCCCGCCGTACGCACCGACGGCGTGGCATAGGTGCACGAGCGCGTCGGCTGTGCAGAAGCACCACGCCGCCTCGGACATGATGGACAGCAACCCATGCAGCGCCGCACCAAACCGGCTCCTCACCGCCTGCAGCAGCACGGAGGCGGGGCCGTCGGTGGAGTAGGCGGCGTGCACGTCAGCGTCGTACAGCGTTGCCTGCCGCACCACGTCCAGCGCGCGGCACTGCCAGTCGTGCGACTTGGCAAGGCACGCACTGGGCAGCGCCGCCACAAAGGCCAAATGTGCGAGGTTGGCGCGTGCGGCGGGCCCCCGCTCCAGGTCACGCAGCGAGGAGGACAGCACCTCGTCGGAAAGCTGCGGGGCGCAGTGGATGAGGAAGGCGGTAAGAGAGGCCAGCGAGCGCCGCAGCAGCGACGGAGGTGCGGCCGACGTCTCCAACCTATCTCCCATTTCTGTGTTCAGGGCATACAAAGAAGTGAGCGTCTCGGCGGACGCCAACGCCGGCGGCTGGGTCTTCCCGGCACTAGCGGTGCCGCTGCCGCTACTGCTGGTCGGAAGTGCCGCACCAGCTGACAGCGCCGCTTCCGTCTCTGACACATGCGCGCTGTGGAATGACAGCAGCAGAAGCACATCGCTGTACAGAGACAGCGTCACGTAGGCGTCCATTGCACTGTCCGTTGACGCCTCACTCGCGCCTGTGGTGCACTCCTTCCAGAGCACCTTCATGTCGTGCGCGGCGCGTGCCGTGAAGTCGTGGTCGTTGAGCAGGCGGAGCAGCTTGGCGTAGTTGCCCGACGTTCCCAGCGCGGCGGGAGAGCGTTGCAGCACGCACGACAGCACGCCAAGCACCCGCGTAACGGCAACGCGGGCATCGGTGTGAGAGTTACTTGCAGACACGTCGCGGTCCGACGACGCGCCACGGGAGGATGAAGAAGAGGAAGAGGAACGCTGTTTCGACGCCACGGAAAGCGGAGGTGGCAGGAACGCCGTGCTGGCAGCGGTGGCCTCGCGGAAAAGGCTCAGCGGGGCTGACCGCAGTGTCTGAATGACGGCGTCGTTTTCCACCTCGACAGCGCTGTCTGCGTTGGAGAACACGCTGGTGGTGTTCGTGCCTCGTTGGCCACCACAGTGCAGCGCCACCGCGGCGGTCGGCTGGCACAGCGCGCGAGGGCTAAACAAGTCTGCCAGCACGATCAGCGCGCTGCGGCCGTCTTCGTGTGCTGTGGACGCCGCAGGTGCCACGGACGACTTCGTAGCAAACATTCTTAAAGCTTATACAAAGAAAAAAAAAAACAAGGTTGTATTGTGTCTAAATTTCCCTTTTCCTCTCTCTTGCGTTTTAAACGAGACTCTAAGCACTGCCAGAAACTGTGGGGCAGGCGCAAAGAGTAGAACAAGAAAAAGAAAAGAAATTTTAGTCCACTTGGGCGACAACTCTGCTGCTCTTAGCTTGTTTGCGAGGTGTGCGTGCAAGTCGCTGCTCTGCACAAGTAAAAGCAGAAAAGACAAGTTACTCTAACCAAAAAAAAAAAAAAAGGACTGTCAGTTCGAATGGTGAGAAGAGTGGGAGTGCGCGAAAAAGCAAGGAAAGAGCATTTAAAATAAGGTAGTGAGAGGGGCACGAACAACAGAGAGGTTTAGGTTTCGTGAACACTCAACGTGAATAACGTTTTCTAACGCACGTGCTGTATGCAGCTCAAGTGGGCAAAGGCAACGTTGGCAAGGGTCTACGGTGAACGGTGTACTCGATTGTAATACGTAGCATAAGGAGACAAAATAAAAATAACTGGCATTATTTTCGTTTCGTACACTTCTATTTCAAGCTGTTGTTATTCCCTTTAAAAGGACTAACTCGACATGAAAACAGAGAACAGGAAATCTAACTTTTACCACCTATATCACGCACAGGAAGAAGCCAACTCACTGCACTAGTCAAAACCAAAAGAGGAGCTTGTGCGTAATTATTTGTGCACACAAACACAAAGAAGAGAAACGTCAACACCACAAATTTGTATTAAAGTTTCCTTTTTAAAGCCTCAAAACAAGAAACAACAACAAAAATTAAAAAAAGAACCAGAAACGCAGCATCTCTAAAGCAGCCTGCTCAGTCGCTCTTCTTAGGTCCGATGGTCATGATGGAAATGTTGAGGAAGCGGGCAATTTGGCTAAAGACGGACAGAATCATGTGCCCGTACTGCAGCGTCGCTAAGAGCGTCATCGCCACCAGTGTCCAGCCCAGCCCGGCCTCCAGCGTGGGTCGCGCCACAACGGCGTCGCCAAAGTAGTGCGCGGCGGACGCGGCAGCTAACACGGCCGTGTAAAGCACGTAATACAGGTGCATCGCACGGTACGGCATCACACAGAGGCGGGCGATGGTCAGCCGCGTCACGGTGATGGAGAGCAGCAGGCCGTAGCTCACCTCCAGCGCATACGGGTAGTGAAGCTGCACATTCGGAAAGACGACGAAGACGTGCAGCATGAGCGCTGTGGTGAAGGCGATCGGGATGGCGGCCAGGAGGGGCACCAGCTTCGAGCTATGCACGGTCGGCCGCACCACGACGTGAGCAATGTTGCTCAGAATGGTCGTGGTGCACGACAGCACAAAAACCACAAAGAGGATATCGCGCGTCGTCTCGAAGTGGACGGTGCCGCTGCAGTTGGGGAAGAGCCAGGCAAGCGCTGGCGGGTAGGCGATGTCGTACGGCCCGACCACCGAAATCGACCAAAACGACTCTTTAAACGTCGCGGAGAGGAGGAAGATGATGCAGTTGATCAGAATGCCCTCCGTCGGGCCGCTGATGTAGCCCAGGTCGAAGGTGCCGGTGCTAAACTGCTCCCAAATGGCGGTGAAGAGACCGAAGCAGGTCAGCGACATGGGCCAGAAGCGCTCCGGGCCGTCGACGTACATGGCCAGCGTCACGTTCAGCAGCACAAAAGGGGTGAGGAAGGCGTCGCAGCCGTGGTCGAAGAGCTCGCCCAGCGGACTGCCAGCCCCTGTGCGGCGTGCCTGCTTGCCGTCAATTGCATCCAACGTCTGATACGCGAACAGGGCAAAGGAGGCGTAGTAGAGGGCCCAGCTGGGGAAGTCGCCGCTCTCGAAGAGGTAGTAGTACAGCAGCACGAAGGTGGAGGACATGCCAACAATAAAGCCGGTGAAGGTGATGCGGTTCGGTGCCACCGTCATGGGCACGAGGCTCACGACAAAGTTCCAGTACCGCTGCAGCACGTAGCGGCTCATGATAGAGAAGTCAGCCCCAGAGTACTTGTATTTCTTCAGGTTGGGCAGGTAGGACGGCGGGATGTACTCATTCTCCGTCGGGGCTAAGCTGTGCTTAGCAGACGACTGCTTGGGTGCCATTCCTCGTGTGTGTGTGAAAAGGATGATGGGAAAAAGAAAAGGTAGATATAATGGAAGAGGAAGAAAAAAAGATAAAAGAACGAGCGAAATTTCTCTAATTGATGCTACAGTCGGCGACTTGGCAAGTCCACAAGCACACCAAAAAAGTGAGCTTGAGTAAAGAGAAAAACGGCTAAAACGCCACGGCTACCTACTTTACTAAATACTAAGCAAACAAGGAAAAAAAAAGTACGAGATCTGCGAAGTCAACAGGAAACAGATCAGTCTTCGAAAGAGACTCTATGAAAAAAGGGGGGTTACGGTTGTTGCGGAGCTAGTGGACAAGTAAACCTCACGAAGCTGCACTGTGAAAGAAAAAAAAAACGTCGCTGATGCCTTTTCAACAAGAGCAAAATCTGTGTATAATATTGAGAAACGCCTTTCAATTTTTTAAGTAGAAGGCTTGCTAGCTTAGAAATAAGGATCGAATGTGAAGAGGAAAATTGCAGGTAAATGATGTCAACGTGAGCCTGCGTGTGTGTGTGTGTGTGTGTGTGTGTGCGTCAGGAACTCTGAGCTGCTGCTTTCTGTTTTCTTTGAAGAAGAGAAGCAAAAGAGAGAGAGGAGAAAGCGAAAAGTAGAGCAGCAAAAGGAGAAAAAAAAATTGCACTAGATTTTACTGGAAAGTATTGTTTGCAAGTCACATGTGGCATTGCCTTTCTCAAAACAACAGAAAACCATCCGTAGAGTCCAACATACAGCCGCTTGCAATATTTGTGGTACATTGACAACCGTAAGTGCATCTGCTTCTCTTCATTCCGCTTCCTCTATTATATACACCGTAGAGTTTCTTAGGTCTTTGTTTCAAGTCTGCTATATTTCTCTTTTCCCTCCGGTTTTTTTTTTTTCATTCTTAGTAGTATCGCGAGCAGTTGCATGCGAAATGCAAGGCAGTAACCAAAGAGTGGACGAGAAACGAAAAAAAGCGAATACTAGAAGGACTTGAAATAGTTGCCCAAAAGGGCAGAAAGAAATGTTACGAAATATGGTGATGACAGCAATAACAGTAACGAACGCTTGGCGCTGCTCCGCATAACCGAAAAACCGTGAAACAATATCAGACACACACATCTCGTTTTCTTCTTTCTCCTCTTCAAAAAGCCACAAGAGGTAGAGCAAACGCGTGGAAAGGAAAAACAAAAGCAATTATATATAATGTCCAAAACACAAAAAAAAAGCTCCTAATCACACAGTATCTCTCCCTTTTTCTTTTCCGCCTCGACTACGTGGCTTCGTCCATCTTCAAGGCGTTGAATGTGTCTTGCACCATCTGCTTGTAGTCCACCTTCTCCGCGGGTCGAATTAGCTGCGTGAAGGAGGTCACAAACGGAACGGAGACAGCCATCATTGTGTCAAAGGTGATCCACTCGTTTAAAGGGCGGATGCACAACACCGGACAGTCAATGGCGCCTGACGCGTCCGCTGCCGACGCCTCGCTGGTGTTGTCCGTGAAAAAGACAATTTCCAAGTTCTCCGGCTCCGCCACCTTCAGCTGCGCGGCCAGCATGCTCCGGATGCGCATGTAGCTCCTCGGTGTCAGCTTCGTGCCGACCGTGGTCGGGTCAAAGTACGCGGTGATGCACGGGTTTAAATCGCCGTAAGGCGTGTGCGCAAATATGAGCTTCTGCGCTGCGATGCTGCCGGTGCTGTAGATGGCGATGCGCCACGACGCCTGCATCGGCCCGGCCGCGTAGCGGAAGAATTCGTTGACATCGGGAAAGACCTGCGTCTGGTAGCGGCCGCTCGCAAACACCTCCTCCCAGATGGCCCCCTGCACTGCCTTCATGTACGGCTCTTTACTCCCGCTGGACATCTCCGCCTTGAAGTGCGCGCAGAAGAGCGCCCGCACCGATGCGTTTACGGATTCGTCCGTGAAGTCGCTCGCTGTGCTGGCGGTGAAGGCGTCCGCCAACGTTGCCGTTCCTCCGGCACTCGCGTCACCTGCTTGAGGCGTCTTGGCAGCCACAAAGGCGGCAGCCGCAGCGACGTGCTTCACAAACGCCGCATCGCTGGGGAAGTGCGCCGCCGCGTACGCCTCGACGGAGGCCGCCGCCAGCGGCATCATCACCTGCCGCACAAAGGGCAGTGGCGTGGTGGTGCCTTCGATGTCGAACAAAAAGACAACCGTCGGCTTCGATGTGGCGGTGACGGATGCGGTTGAAGCGTCAACCGCGGTAACCGTCGCCGCACCGGCGCCATCGGCGTCTGTTTCCGCTGCAGAAGTGGAGTTGCTGCCGCCAGCAGCGGTCGATAGACGCACGCCCCTCTTCAGCAGACACTCGTAAATATCCGTTGCGTGCGCTGGCGCCTTCTGCGTCTTGGGCTTAATAGCAGTGACGAGGCTGTTGTACGAGTACTCCGGTGGGAGGGTCTCCGTCAGCTTGGCGAGCTCCGTCTGCGCCTCGATGCACTTCCACACTGTACTCTGCAACATTTGCGTTTTGCGCGCGAGTGTGTGTTTCTGAGCGCGTGTTTCAAGTTAATCCCGTGTTTGCACCAAAAGTACGTACAAGCAGGATTATTGAGAACAGCAAAAAATCAAGTGTTTTGTAACTGCTCGGTCCGCTTGAATGCAAGGGCGGAATAAAAAGAAAAGGAAACCAAAAATTTAATCTTGGAACGTAAGTACCGCAAAAAGTTAGAATAAGTAGTCAGAGTTCGTCACTTAGCGTTTAACAAAAGCTCTCAATTCAAGAATATATATATGTTTAAATTAGCGGAAAGCAAGTCAATCGCAAAATAAAACAAAAAAACGACAACAACAGCTTCTGAATCTGAATAAGTGAAAAGTGAGTGTAAAAGAATGAAAGTACAAAGTAGAATAGTGCAAACGTCAATATCAAGGCTGGTAAAAGTATCCTATATAAATGAAGCAGGACGCGCTGCGACGAGATTGGTTGAAAATAGTGTTAGTGCGAGAGGATACAAGATAGCAGTGGAGGGACAGCCGTGAAGTGAGAGCAGTCAAAAAGCAACGCACAACTACAGAGGAACATAAGTGTGAGGTGTGCGACGCAGAACTACATAGCTGCGTTGGTAACTTTGCTATTCAGAAAACACTGTGGAACAGCAGCAACAAACGGCACCGCACCACATCAGTTTTCTTCATTTCACAGACATCTCAAATGACCCTTTTGTTGAATACCAGAGAAAGTGAATCTTTCCAGCCGATCGATAACAGATGAGCCTCCAAATGCGCAATGTAGTCCCAGACCTTCTTTTGACAACTTGATTTCTATCATACATTCAAGGTTGGGAAGTCTGGAAAGAAGGCCGTTCATTTGCAAACTCACTGCACAGCTAGCTGTCACAAAAAAAAAAACCCTTTTTTATTGGTTTCTTCTTTTTTTTCTTTCTAGGGAGTCACATCCGAGAGTACGGAACTCGAGGAGAACAGGAAACCATAGAGCAAAATCTATACAAGAATGAAGAAGAGAAAAGACGAAAACATTGAACTGTGCGAATGTTGTTGAGAGAGGCGTTGGAATACAACACAAGCAATCCGCTCGTTGGTCCTCTAATAACAGTCATCTATAATCGCACTTCCAGATCTCAAAGTCCAGCTTTCTTTCCACGGTTTTGTTTTTCTCTCTGCTGCTTGAACACGCTGATCGAGTTAATTGTTCCACGAGAGGATCTGTATAACAGAACATGCGGCAAAAAAAAAATAAAGAAAAACATAGAAACTAAACCGTGCTCGTGGGGGAGCGTATTGGTGCGACCGGTTTGCAAAACAAGGCAAAGTAAAGTCAGGGTTGGAACAGAAACCACTGGCAAGAAGTACAGAAAGAAAGAAGGAAACAGTGAGAGCTGAAAGCAGTGTCACAGATTCAAAATCAAGCTGGGAAAAAAAAACCAAAAACATCCGAAACAAGGAGGAAAAAAATACAAATACACAAACGCGAACTGAGGATGCATACAATTCAAAAAAGCAAGCACAACGAACACAGGAAAAAGTACAACTCTAAGTGTGTGGAAGGGGGGAAAAAAATAGGGGAAAAAAAGAGAGATAGAAAACGAGAAGGATAGACCGCGTCTAGTGCAAACTCACTCTTTACACAAAAGTGGAAAATCGAAACGAAGCAGCAGGAGTCAGTTTTTTGTTTTTCCTCTTTCTCTTTATTTTCTTACTCTGCCTTTGGCGCCTCCTTGGTGGCCTTCGCCTTCGCTGCCTTGGGCGATTTAGAAGCCTTGGCTGCCTTCTGTGCGGGGGCCTTGGACTTGGCCGCGGCCGCCGCCTTCACCGCCTTCTTTGCGGGCGCAACCTTCTTCTTTGCCTTGCCGCTCTCCAGCGCCTTCGCCACCTGCGAGTCCAGCGGCTTGCGCAGCTCGTACAGTTGCGAGAGCGCCGCAAAGCGCTTCTTGTAGTTGAGGCCCTGCACCACCTGGTAGTTCTCCTTCACAAACGCGGAGAACTCGCTGTTGCGCGCCGGCTTCTTGCGCGGCTTCTGCTTGTTGAGGCTCGGGTGGCTCTGCGCGCGGCGCTGCAGGTCCTTGCGCTGCTGCTGGGAGAGCTCCTTGTACATCTTCGACAGCATGCGGCCACGCTTGGCGATGGGGACGCCCTTGAGCGACGGGTTGCTCTTCTGGTCCATCAGAAAGATGGAGAACGGGCTAACGCCGCGGAGAATACGTGCGACACGAAACATGACTCTTCTTGATGAGAATAAAAGTACAGTACGGATAGATGAAGCGAAGAGAAATTTAGTGGGAGTAACCAGGAGGTGTTTGTCGGACAATTTATGACCGGCGCAAGGTTCTTGTTTTCTTTTTGTTTTCGGAATTGTAGTGGCGTTGTCGAAAGGTGTATTAAAAAAAAAAAAAATCAGTTAAAGGAAGGTCGTGTAGATGTTGAGATTTTGTGGAAGACAAGAAAAGCGGGAGACAAGGAAGCAAACATCAGAAATGAAAAAGTCAAACTGCTTAGCGAGCACAATCTTTTCTTCTCATTCCCAAGTGGTGAGCATTCATGTCACTGCAACAGGAAAAGAGCCTAAGATACCGAAATTGACGGCTTCTAGAGAAAAGGAGTAGTACGACAACTATTAACGTTCTTCTCCTTTCCTTCACATACTGACAAATGAGAAGCAGCACCATCAGGCAAACACAATATCGCAATGTTTACTTCCTCCACCTCTTCGTTATGAATATAGCCGATAATTCTGACATAAAGCGTGAAAAATGGTGTTTGCATAACTGTTTTTAAAAAAAAAATGTGATAAAATTTTAGAAAAAAAAGAAAAAACGGTATTTTTTCTGGAAGAAATGAAAGTGGCGGCTCACTGCAGAGATGTCGAAATAATAATAATAATAATATTGCGTGAGGGGAATTGCAGGTGCCTTGATCTGAAACTAAAGTCGAAAGATAAATGAAAAAAAAAACGAAAATGTGATGGCCTGCATTCCATCCGAAGGACACAAAAAGAGGAAACCGGAGAAAACAGAGAAAAGGACTCAAATGGGACTTCGTTATTCTCCCTCCTGTCATAATTCTGTCTTTCTTTGCTTTTCTTCCTCCTCATACGGCGTCACGCGGCTGCCACTTCGCCAAGGCGTCGCGCACGCGCTGCGCCAACACGTCGGCATCGCGCACCGCACAATGCACATGCTCCACGTCGAGATCACTCTCCGCCACCGCCGCGTGGTACCAGCAGCACGCCGGCTTCTTTGACGGCCGCCTCCGCTTGCTGACCTTCTCGTTACTCGCCTCTTCTTCTCCCGCGACTTTCAATGAAGCATCGTCGTCGTGGCCGTCCTGTGCACGCAGCACCTCCGAGCACCCCGCGGCGGCCTCCTCGAGAACGCTCACGTCAAAGATGTGAATGTCCTCCGCAGTGGGAATGGCACGCGACCCGTCCCGCAAACTCGCCATCACCGCGTCGACGTCCACGAAGCCGTGCTCCTGCAAGAGGGCGGCAGCGTAGAGCCAGCGAATTGCTTGCAAGTCCATCAACGTCGGGCTGTTCGCTGCACCTTTGTTGATGAGTACCACGCGCGGGTTGCTCACGTACCGCGCCTGCACCTGCCGCGCAGTGGAGCGGTAGTCGTGCGTTAAAAACGTCACGTCACGGTAGGGGATGAGGTGTGTCTGGAGGCAGTTGTAGAGAATCGTAATCTCCTCCTCCTCGGCAATGTGGCCCGGGTGGCAGAAGAAGTGAAGCGCCTTCACCGGCCGTAGGTGGCTCTGCGTGTCAGCCCCCGGCTCTTCGTCTTTCGTCGACAGCTGCGGCTGGTCGTGGTGCCCGTTGCTCGCATTCCCGTTCTTGACTTCACTGGTGTGCTGTGCCGTCCTCCTTTGGCGCGGCGGCTTTACGGGAACAAAGGCGAACTCCGCGGGCAGCGGGACGCTGTTGGCCGTCACGGTAAACGCCTCGACGTCCATGGCGACAAAGACCACATTTTCCCACCCGCCGGCCTCCTTCACGCAGGTGAGAAAACGTTCTTTGCTCGACATCAGCTTTGCCGCGTTGCGCGTCCAGGACCGACTCGACGGCACGGCGGAGGTCCCATTAGCAGCAGCGGCGCCGCCGCGGCCACCAGAGCTCTCCGGCTTAGTGAAGAGACGCACATCGGCTGCCGTCGGCGTCCGCCATGCCGGGTAAAGCGCTTTCATCTTTGCCAGCACGTCGGCGTCAGTGGAGAGGGGCAGTGCCCACCCACTCGCCTCCGTGTGCTTGTAGCCTGGCACGATGTCGAGGCCGTCCTCGCCAAGCCCTGCAAAGCTCGCAAACACGTCCTTGTGCGCAGCGCGGAGGTTGGCACGGTTGAGTGTCTTGTCCACCGGGACAAGGATGCACCGGCTGAAGTGGTCGCAGAGAAAGCGCGATGCTGGCGACGGCTTTCCTTCTGACGAAGAGAGAATGTACACGCCGGAGGGCTGCAGACCCACCGCACTCGCCTTGGCTGCTGCCTCCGTCGGCTGATGGTGGTGTGGGACCTCCGCCATAGGGGGAGCCGAGTCCCCCTCTGTCTTGACTCGCTTTGCATCTGAGTGCCCGTTTCCGTTTACTGCGGGCACGGCACCTTCGCCCTTTTCTGCGTTCAGCAGCGCGGTTACGGCGTGGTAGCAGTCCGGGCTCGACGGCGAGTTCCACCAGTCCTTGTGTTTTTGCTGGCTTGCGAGCAGGGAGGCAAAGTGGCTGTGAAAAAAGCCATCTTCTGCCTCGAAGATCCACGCGTAGGACTGGGCCTGCGTCGTGAGGATCTTGTCGCGCTCTTGAATCTGCATCTCCAAGTCATCCATCGCGTTGACGTCATCGCTGCTCTCTGCCACGTCGTACTCGTCGTACGCGTCAAAGTCGCTGTCGCTGTACATCGCGAGAAAGACGGCAAAACAACAGCAAGCAGCAACACACAAAGATCTGGAGGAATGAAACGAGAAGAACAGTTGTTCGATATCTGGTAAGTTGATAACAATAGTAATCGTACTAGTCTGGAAAAAAAAAATAAAAGGAACCTATGATAGGAGGAGCAGAATGAGCGTAGCACGAGAATAGAGAAAGAGAGTAGGAGGAAAAAGAACGACAGAATAATAACGACAGCAAAGTTCGTGGAAAGAGGAAAACAGCATCAATCACTCTGCATCGTGATACATCAAATCTTAAAAAAACTGCACAAGAAGAAAAAAAAAGAAATAGTATATTTTCAGTTTTTTTCTTTTTTTGAAGAAGCATTTGGAGTAAACGAATGTTACCAGCAGGAGCACACTCATGTGCATCAAAGGCGGCAACAGGTTTTCAGATGGGAGATGAACAAGAAAGGAACCACTAGCTACGAGAAGCGGAGCCAATCAGCAACAACAACAACCCGCAGTTTACTTTTTTATACCCAGACAACGTTTTTTTTTCTTTATTTCGCGTCCGATCTGCGGACTGTATGCAGAAACAAATGGGTAGCGGCAACAGCACCGCGACAAAACACCGAAGTCGGAATCCACCTTCCATAATGAGACTCTCTGAGAAAAAGGCGCAAGCGGTTCGCACATCCTCCTATTCATCTGCTTCACTGCGCCACCTCTTCACTACTCTCGAGCATCTTCGCGATGTTGTCAAACTTGAGAATTTGACTACGAGTTGTCTCTATCTTCTCCTCCAGCGCGGTCACCTTGGCGTGCTCCTTGTCGCGCTCCGCCTTGCTGGTGGCCGCGCGCCGTCGCAGCATCTCCAAATCGCTCTCCAGCGCCTTCAGGGAGCGCAAATTTTTATCCTTGTTTGTCGACGCCGCCTCGTACACTTTTTTTGCAGCGCTCAGCTGCGCCTGGATCTCGGAGAAGCGGGCTAGATAATCGTCCACCTTCATCTTCAGCGCCGCTTGCTCCTCCTTCGCCTTCGCGAGCTCCTCCATCTCCAAAGCCAGCCGCGCCTGCAGCTCCGGGACACGACGGATGTTCTCCTCCTTCTTCTGCACCAAGCTCGCAGACTCCTGCTCCCGTCGCGCCATGAGTTCGTCGAACTGCTCCTTGCCCGAGCTGGAGTGGGTGTCGTAGATTTCCTGCTGCTTCAGGAGCAGCTCCTTGCGCGACAAGGCTCTCTGCTCGCGCTGCGCCAGGTCCTTCGAGAGCTCGTCCGCCTCTGCGATCTTTGTCTTGAGGCTCTCTGAAATCTGCTTTCGCTCCTCGGCGTCTTGATCCTTGACGGTGTTGTACTTGGCCTCCGACTCCTCATTCATCTTCTCCAGCGTCTCCTCGACGCTCTTCACCTTGGCCAGCTTCTCCTTCTGGGCCTCCAGGTCCTTGCGGAGCTGCTCCTCCTGCCGGATCTTGTTGTCGAGCTCGTGCTGTTTGGTCTCGAGCTCCAGCTCGCGGTCGCGGAGACGCAGCAGCTGCTTCACTAAACGCTCCGACAGCGCGGACATGATGTAAGAAGGTGTGTATGAGTGGTAAAATATGGGAAAACACAGGGAAACGGACGACAAGAAGCTCAGCTCTACAAAATTAGGAAGAAAACGATGCAAACGATGAGAAATTCAGTGTACGTCAGCGGGGTCTACCAGTCCTATCAATCAAATCAACGCAACAAAACAGAACAAACGGAAGGCAACAAACAACTGGATGATGGAGAAGAATGTAATTCACTTTTGAAAGAGAGGTGCTGATCTAATGTAGAGAAAAACTAAATCAAAATGATGTAAAGTAAGGTACGCGTTGATCGAAAGGCAAACAAATTTGACTGAACGAATACCAATGTGCAGGGTATGATGAGACTCTCCGTCTGCGGAGCTCACAATTGCTTTATGTTACGACTACGCAATGAAAAAGACAAAAAAAAGTGTTGCAAGGAAGAAAAAAAGTGGAAAAAGTAATTGTCAAAGAAACCGAACATCACTGCGATGGTGGTGTCTTTCATCCTTAGCGTGACTGGGTGCAAGGTAGTAGTATCGCCCAGCAAAACTTATACACTAAATGCATGTTGTACAGCGTCAAACAAACTTACGGAAGCTGTACAGCATTGCCTTTTTGCATTTGCTTAGTCGCCCACACTGCCATCAATTATTTATTTTTATTTACGACGCCCACGAGAGAAGTGGAAGCGCTGATTCACACAGCAAAACAAAAGAAACGGAAGAGAGAAAAAAAAAACTGCTGCAACGTTCGCTTGACCGCTATCAAAACTAGCAAAAGGATTTTTAGCGAGCGAAAAAAAAAGCTAAACGAACGTACGGAAGCTGCATACATGGAATGAACAGTGAAAGAGCCACAGACGAAGCAGAAAGAGAAAATGAATTCAGATCGATCGGAGAGGCAGCTAGACCCTTCCTTTTCTTTTGTTTTTACTTTTCAAAACACCAAAAGAAAAAAAAACAAGGCTGGTATCCTGCTTGCCCACCCGTCATCTGTCAGTTGTTGTGCAGATTACCGATCTCGTAAATCTTCCGCAACAAATTTCTTAAAGTTCGCACCGTCCCGGTTCGAGATTTCAGGAATGGTGAGGAAGACGATCTTGCGGGGATGCGTGGCGTCGAACATGTACAGCGTGACGTCGCCGCCGTAGTGCAGCATGACGTCCTTGGTCACCTTCTGCAGCATGTTCTCGCACACGCCACACGGGAAGAGCGGGTTGGCTTCCTTCTTGACGTTCATGCCATGCACGAAGACCTCCCGCACGCCCCATGTGGGCACGCCGAGCGAGGCCAGCTTGCCCATCGCGTTCTGCTCCGAGCAGCGCGACCCGCTCGGCGTGCTCAGCTCGTAGTTGACGGCGATGACGGCGCGGCGGGGGCAGTGGCACCACGACCCGCTCGGCACCCCAACGTGGACGGTGTCGTCGGGCAGCACCGCGTCGATGTGCTCGTCGGCCGTGTTGTCCGGGTTGTCGCCGTTGCGGTGGCAGTGGCACTCGTTCACGTCGACGAAGGTCAGCACCGACGTCACGATCGGGCGAGTCGGGTCGTGCTTGCGCCAGCTGCAGTGCGCGTGGTTGGCGCGGAAGCTGAGGATCATGCGGGTGACGACGGTAAAGAACGAGTCGTCCTCCTCCTTCTTGAGGTCGATGATGTTGAAGGTTTCGTCAAGCTCGTAGCGCGCGCGGATGATGGCGCAGGCGTCCATCACAAACGGCGCCACCTTCAGCTGCGCAAACGCCGGCGCCGTCAGGTTCAGCAGGTCGCCGACGCGCTGCAGGTAGTCGGGCAGCACGACCGGCTCCTCCACCCGCGGGAACGCCAGCAGCGCCTCGCGCAGGAGCGTCTTGGTGTCCAGGTCGCGCAGCGAGGACAAGGTGAGAAACGCCTCCGCCCACTGCGCCGGCACGCGAGCTGCCAGGGAGTCGAAGGCGGCGTTGCCCAGCACCTGCATGTCGCCCACCGTCCGCACCCCCTGACCTTCCAGGAAGTTGTAGAAGGTGCTCGCCTCCTCCTGCGAGAGGGCGTCCTCGATGACGTACTGCCCCCACGTCCGCAGCGGCACATCGGACGCCTGCTCCTGCCGGTGGCCCACCGTCTTGTCCGCGTGGATGTAGAGGCAGCTGAGGCCGTTCCGACACGACTTGTTGAAGCGGCACATCGTCGGCACGACAGCCGGCAGCACGTGCGCCGCCTTCAAGCCCAGCGCGAAGAAGTAGCCCGCGGTGGGGCTGATCTGGTTCTGCGTGAGGCGGACGTACTGCCCGGCCCTCGCCACCATGAGCGGCAGGCGCGGCAGCGTGTCCAGCCGCATGCGCCACGCACCGGGGCGGAAGTGAATGCGCTCACACGAGCAGTTCGTCTTCTCGCAGCCGAGAAAGCATCGATGCACCTTCTTCGGCGAGACGTAGAAGCGAATCGGCGGCGGCTGTACGTCGCGCTTGTGGAAGAGGTAGAAGGAGACGCCGTGGGTGTGCGACGGGGTCAGGGCGGAGGCGACGGCGGCTGCCGCCTGGGCGACCGACGAGTCAATGCTCGTGTTGAGGGTGCCGGGGGTGCCGCGGCTGTTGTCGTTTGGCGTCGCCCTGCTGTTGACGAGCGGTGACTTCTCCAAGTTCGGTGGGGGCGAGGTGGTGGCGCTGGGGTGCAGCAGCGGCGTGTGGCGCTCGATGGCGCTCGACTCCGGCGTCGACGGGAAGTCTGGTGCGCGCGGCTGCTGCTGCTGCTGTTGTTGTTTGTTCAGCGCGGCGTAGCTGTTGGCCGACTGCAGCGCGAAGGCCTCATCGTCGAAGGGCAGCGTGGCGTGGTCGGAGGTGAGGGCAAGCACAACGTAGGACTGCGCCTGCTGTGCCTCTTTGAGCGGCAGGTACCCCTTGTAAAAGGGGATGGAATTAAAGGTCTGCGCTGCGAGTTCCGACATGGCGACAGCGTTGCACTAAGAGGGGTAGAACAAGAAAGGAAAACAGGAAGTGATGCTTACGAGCGGAACAACTTGTTTAAAGAAAAAACAAGGTTCGCCAGGGCGGTGATGTTTGTCCTTTATCTTTTCTTGCGGTCCTAAATGATTTGAAGTGGTTGAAGAATTAAAGAGAGGTGTAAGAGGCTAAGGGAGTTCCGAATACGCTAAAGAGAAAAGAAGCGAATCTTTTGCTGTTTGAGTTTGAGATCACGCTTCACCTGAAAAAGAAGAGGAAGTAAAAGGGAAGCAGGAAAATAAAAGAAGGATAAGGAAAAAAAAGTCATTAATTTAATTTTTTTTCTGAATTTTAAAAATAGGCAACATTAAAAGCTTGCCTTTCTTTTGCCAAACGAGCAGCCCCGTTTTATAGCAGTTAAATTCGAGTGTTTTACATTTTAGCAACATCGTGTTTTGAGGTCGCACGCACCGATACCGCAAGAAGTGATGGTAGTCAGAAATAATAATAATTTTCAAAAAGGTGAAACGCAAGCAGCATAAGAAAAAAAAAAACCATCAACCACAAAAGCAAGTCCCCGCGTTGTCTTAGGAATATATCAGCTTTGCCGCCACGCCTTCTCCGTGCGAAACGCCTCCCCAAGCACGTCGGCGTCGTAGTCGAAGAGAGGGTCAAGCGCAAACGTTTGCACGCAGTCGTTCGGCTCCACCACGACCTGGCGCAGGCCTGCCGCAAACTCGGAGTCGATCTCCAACACCGACCTCTCATTCGCGCCAGACGCAGACGATGCAGCGTTACCGCTTTCCGGTTCATTCACCACCACATCGTCCAGCCCTGGCAGCTCCACACTGCCCAAATCGGAAGATGACGACGACAACGAAGTTGAGTGCAGACCGCCATCTTTATCACCCTTCTCTGCGTCTTTCTCGATGCGCTCCTCACCGCTGACGATGGGACTGCTCTCATCGCCACTGCGGGCTTCACAAAGGGCGCTCCCACCTATCGCACCTTCATCTACGTCGTCTAGCGCCAGAATCTCGTCCAGCGTCGGAAGGGCAGTTGCCCGCACACGTGTTGACTGTTGTGCTGTGTTGAAGGTGTCCGTGCTCTTGTTTGCTTTGCGCGTCACGTCCACCACGGCTGCTAACGCTTCGCTGTCGCCGGCAAAGAAGTTGTCGAAGCTGGTCGAGACGTCCACCACGCCGCGGTCGAAAAATGCGACGAGGTTTCCCGTGTGCGTGCCGTCCGTCAACTCCACCGTCTCCACGTCGTCTATGTCAGCGTGCGCATCCGCGACGGCAGAACTGCCCGCAGCATCTCCGATATTTTTCACATCAACGTGTCGCTGCTGTGCCATCTGTCGGTCTCGTTGACGCTGCCGCTCCTGCGCCTGCAGGCGACGGCGCAGTGCTTCGTAGTGGGCGACCGGCTTTGTCGCTTTCTTCACACCCTCTGCAGCACTCTCCGTGTCGGATGGGTCTGCCTCGTCCTCCAGCTCCGACACGACACGTATTTTGTCCTGTTCGGTGAGCTGCGTGAAGGTGGCCAGCAGCGCAAACGCATCCTCTTCCTGACTCAGGAGGAAAGCATCGAGACTGCTGAGGGCGGCGTCAGTATTGGTGACAGACTCATCTCTAAAAGCAGTCATCGGAGCCGCAGTCTCCGCACCAACGTGCCCTCGCTGCTTGCTGTAAAAGTTTGTTGTCGCCGTGTCACGACCATTGTTCTCGGAAGATTCCGACATTATTTGCTAGAGCCGGGTATGCGCAGAGCAAATCTCTCTCTCTCTCTTTTGGTTCTGTGTGTCTGTGTGAAAAATTTGTGATTGTGTTCACGCATGGAAACACTTTTAAAATGATGCAGTCGTTGTAAACTTTGTCCAAGCTTCTAAACGACTTGCATTCGCAATCGTGCTCTTTTTTTAATTAATGACTAACGAACAATAATAGAACAGACACTCGCGCCTTCTCCTTCCACTGCCTCTCCCCAATACCCAGACGCACAAGCACTCACAAACACACGCGTTGGAAAATGGGAAAGATGTAAAGAAGTGTAATGCAAACGCTAACAACCGTGTACGTCAGCTGATACCCCTCGCATTTTTCTTCATATTTCTGGTAATCATCTTTATCGAAAGTGTAAAGATGAACAAAGATCGCTTTTCTTAGTAGAGAAATTTTGCGTTGTCATCTGTTGTAAAAACACAACACAGCTGACAACGTAATCCTAGGCACGTAGAGCATGAGGAAAGCGTCTAAATGAGACGAGCACTGGTTCCTTTCGTTTTCTTTTGCAGCGTAAGTTTGTCCAGCACCAATGTTCAAGTGGCACCATTGACGGATTCGTGATGAAGGGTGGCGCCAAAAAGATGTCTATTCATTTGTCACTTTCATGAACAAAAACCCCGCTTCAAATGGCACTTTTCGTTTTATTGTTTTTATTATTCTTGATTTCGGAGAAAGAATTAAAAGAAAAACAAACGGTTATAAAAGAAAAACAAAGATGTGTAAGAGAGAAGGAAGGAAATATCAAGGAAAAAGAGAAACGTAGTTACTAAACAAAGGAAAACGCAGAGAAAAGAGAGAGAAAGACACTCAATTACGCGTGCGAAATACAGAAAGGAGAAAAAAAAATGAACATTAACTCCGCAGAAAAAAGGGGAAAGAAATAAGGGGCTCGAGAGAAAAAGAACGAGTTCATTCAATAACCTCACGAACTTGAACGCACAGGAAAGGGGGTAAAAACAAAGACCCTTGAAAATAAAAGGAAAAAGTAAGAGCTCCAAATAAAAAAATGTAAAAAAGGAAAAAAGAAGCAACGCGAAATTGAGAAGAAAAAGGGGAAACAGGAAAGACACTAAAAGCCAGCATCTGACAAACCAAAACACTGGGTGACGGTGGTGGGAGAAGCATCGGCAGAAACAACGTATGCGGTTTCTACCGCTTGATCACATAATCAAAAGACCCACGCACCACTCAAATCACGTTCGCGGTTGTCTTCCAATGGCAAAAACGTTTGTAAAAAAAAAAAATGTTGTTGTTCTCATGTTCCAGCTGACGAAGAGAGGAAGATGAGTTTTTTCCCGCACACCAGACAGCGCATTATTGATGGAAGTAAATTAATAAACACTGGGAGCGCACTTTTATGGGGAGCTTTTTCATGTTTGTCGTGGTGACGGCGTTGAATCGGAATTCTCAAGTCGAACAGAAGGGAAGAAAACACTCTAGGTGAAAAAAACGTAGGTTTCACTCACGTGAAATACTGATGAAATCAGCACTTCTCTTTTTTTTCTTTACAAAAAAAAGGGAGAAGAGCGGAGGGGTGAGCACGATGGCTATCCGCACATGCGTGAAACGCACCCCTGAATTACGACACTGGTGAAGGTATGCCTTTCAAGGAAAAAAAAAGATGAGACATAAGGGAAAAAACTCAATGAGGAAAAACGCAACGTGGCATTTTTTATTTAAAGCAAGTGCGGAAGAGTAAACACAGAATACAGTCGACGTGCACGGAAATCACTTAAGCAATGGGTCAAAAAAGCACTGGGCGGAAAAGAATTCTTCAATGCTAGCTGCCGGAAAGGTGTCGAAAACAGTTTTAGACCCTTAACGATCTTCTCAGCCAGCGAGTGAATCCAATGAAAAATTGATTTCAAGATAAAATTTAAGCTCTTCTGTCTTTGCCTGTTTTCCTTACGTCGTGTTTCTTTGTGATTTCTTCTTGCTCTCTTCTGGTAAGCCGGTTGCCATTTTTATTTTGATGAAGACCAAAAAAAGGTGGTTAACACTCTTGCAAGATTTCGTAAATAAACAAGCAATTTATCTACTTGAAAAAACTTGCTCCGCTTTTTGGGTTTTTTTCTGCGGTTATGTGTTGCCAGTGTGCCCATTTTTTGCTTCTGCCGCTCAAGAAAAATCCGCTTTCTTCACAACTCAATTGCAGTTCGCTCCAACGTGAGAGTTAGGGCGAGACACGCGTATTTCATCCTGTTGACAGCTCCGAACCGTTTTTTAGTCACTGGGAGTTGCTACGGAAACGCGGAAGCAGATCATGAAACAGCACGGAAGACAAAAAAGATAACAACGCAGAGAGAAATAAAAAGGAGGCAGACTCTTTGTAAGGGCTGCGCAAATACAATAAAAGTAAAAAGGAAAAAACACCTAGGCGCGACAATCGCGTTGTTTGCGCTAGGATAACAGAACAGAAAAGGTCAACAAATATATAATCGTAATATACCAGAAAAACGAGAAGAAAAAAGGGTTGCAGACACAGAGCACTGATATCTGAACGGCAATATACGAATAAAGGAATGAGTCAAATTTGGTTTTGTGTTTTCATTTTGGTAAGCTGGTAAGGAGGGCAACTCTCCTTTTCCTTTTAGATTAATTTATCTTTTTCTTTTTTTACTTTTCACCCTGCTTCCAAAAACCGGTTTATTGTCTCCTCTCCGAGCAGCTTCGTCATTTGGTACAAATGCACCGCAGTTTGTGAAAATGTAAGACGACGTGTTTAGAGCAGGTGCCGCGAAATCGGTGAGTGGGGAAAGACTCAACTAAAGCAATAAATTACTCGTCAAGCACAACAAAGAAAAAAAAAAAAGAGATTAAACAAAAAGAAAAGAAGACTGTCAACGGCACAAAAAGAAATAATAAAAAGTCTTGAAATTTACCTTTTTTTTTCTCGTTGTCGGTATATAATCTTTTTTACGTGTTTTGTACCCGCGTTCGTAAAAGATAGGAAATAAGCTACAGTTTTTTTTTTGGGGAAAGAAATGAAGTTTGACCCTATCGAACAGAAGACGTAGCAACAGAAAAAAAAAACTGGAAAAATCTTTTACCTTTCGTTCCATAAAACAACGTCTCTGCCCTCTCACGTGCTTTCATGTTGAGCGTTGCGGCTGTCGTAGAAAAAGGCAGGAAGAAAACGAAAGACAAAGATGAGGATTAAGGGTCCTACTTCCATTAAGAGTCATTTCTGTTACTGCTGTCCAGCATGCATGTAACGTTCGCGTGTACCATACTACGGTCAAGAAAACCAACATAGCTTTCGTCAAAAAAAAAAAGAAAAAAACAATGTGAAACGAGGTAGGGGGAAAAAAACGGTGTTTTGCAAAAAAGGAAAACACCTGGCAAACGAAGCAAATATAAAAACCACGAAAATAAATAAAAAGAAAGAGAAAAGCACAATGTACGCTCAACTAATACGGGAAACGGAGAGAACAATCAAACTATAACGCAGGGTCAAGAATAGTTGCGTGATAAGAAGCATCAACAATGAAAGCAAAACAGCGAGAGCGAAGTGCGTGAGGAATTAAAAATGTTGCTTGAATGCAAAGTAGGTAGATTCGGTAGTGAGGCATACACGACAGACAAAAGGTGGTGCTCTTAAATGTTCGCTTTTTATGTCAAAAAACAAAAGCCTAGGAAAAGCACCTTAAAGCTGTCACTCTGCTGCACTTTCAAACGTACCTACACTTTTCATTTGAAACACATGTCCACTTGCACATTCGCTATTTTGTAAACACGTCAAGGCTTCGAAATGAACCCATGTGTTTTTTCTGTTTTTTTTTTTGCAGTTTCCCTTGTTGAAAAGAAAGGAAAGAAGAAGAGAATCGGGGAAACATTTTGATTGAACAAGGGAAAGGAAAAAAGTAACATAGAAAGGTGTAGATCAACCAACGAAAACAGTCAGAGAGAAAGAAACCAGACGCCAAAAAAAAAAAAGAAACAGTTTTTTGAAAAGGGGAAAGGGAAAGAAGAGCAAAAGAACGTAAAAAAAAGGACCTGTAATTGATAGGAAAAGGGTCCAGGGTGATATACAGAAAAAAAAAAAGGAACATCAACAAGCAAAACGGTATCCTGAAATTCGATTTTTTTCTCATGTTGCTTTCGGAGCTTCTTCTGTGCGTATTTTTGAAATTGGAGAAGCGGACACCTCTCGCTTTTACTGGCGTAAAACCTCACAAAAAAAGAAGGTTGGAGTGTCAAAGCGGAGACAAAGTGGGAAGATGTCTGCGGGTGGATTTCAAAAACAAAAAAAAGAGAGAGAAAAAAAAATGCACTCCGATCACCGAAAAGAGAAGAAATTCAGGGAAGCATTTATATAATTAAAACAAAAAGAATTTGTTATAAACCGCGAGTATGGGTTGGCGCAACAATAAAAAAAGGGTTTCTTTTTTGTTGATTTCTTGTTTTGGGGTAGACAGACATATTTTTGTAGGAAAAGAAAAGCAGTAATTGAAGTAAAACGCAGAGGAGCCACTCAGGCTGTTGAAAATGTGGAATAGGCAAAGTCGTGCGGAAAAGCAAACGCTTTTTGGTGTTGTTGTGAGGCGAGGCCCGGATCAGTGGAGAAGGCAAGATGTTGGCGGGCATCGGTAACTTCGCTGCTAGCAGGTTTCCGTGAAACCGCCTTTTACACTTGTGATCAGAGAGAGTCCCGCACAAAAAATAATATGCCTTTTTTGTTTCACAAGAATTGCCAGTAAAAGCGTTTGCCTTTCACGTGCTGAAATTTCGGGAACACAACCGCAGGGAAAACGAAAAGGTTGCAGAGGGAAAAAAAAAAACTGAAGCAACTGGAGGACGAGGTAGTAGTCTGTAACAGTACAGGGGAAAGAGATTTTGGATAAGGTTAACGAAAGATGACAATGAAGATGTTTGGATTGAAATATAGGTCCAACGCGGTGTGTGAAAAAAAAAAAGGAGAGAGAAAATCAGCTTTGCCATCTTAATAAGAATTTTAGAAAAAGCCTCGTGTAGTTTCCAGTGTTTTACTTTTTTTACTGCTTCGTTTAAGGAAAAAAAAATGTCCGTCAAATATTAAAAAAAATGTGAAAATAAAAAAAAGTTTCGTTTGTATCAGCTCCGAAACAAAAAGAAGAACTAATTGGTTGGAGTGGTGGTATTCTGAAGACGGATATGATTGAAAAGTCTTCGTGGTTTCTTTCTCGTCGTGTTTTTTCGATGTTGATATAGATGTGAAGAAAAAAGGTCACAATTAATTCTACACTGTGTTCTCCTTTTTTTGTGTGTGTTGAATAATATATAGTAAAAGAGGAACTTTGTTTCTCTCCTTCTCTGCTACTTTTGAAGGCGCGCGCAGACCACGACAAAAGACAATACTGTTAGTCTTCCGTGAAGAAAAAAAAGACTAATTTACGAATAACGGGCTTAACAGCGCGTATTCTAAGCTGCCTCTTTCTTCTCTCACCGCTGAAGTCTCGGTCATTGTGAGAGGGGGGAATAAAACTAACGCGTCTATTGCTGGGTTGCGCCGCCACTATGCAAATATGAGCATTGAGTAGGTGGTACATTCGAAAAAAGTAAAAAAGCACTTTTCGGTCCTCATCTTCGTATCGTGCGTAGTAGTGGTGAGATATTTCTAGCTTCTAAAGAAATTCGAAGTGAGGCCGGTTGAGAGCGAAGAATGGTGACGAAGTCGTCAAAGTGCGGTGAACAAAAAAGGAGGGAAAACAAAAAAATTGACGACGCACAACGAAAATAAAAGTAATGATGATACTAGCAGTTTGTATTTGTGTAAAAAAAAAAGTTGGGCTGCAAGTGTGGTGATGATAGTGATGATGAATAACCGTGATTTTGAATAAGCGCAAACAGCACAACACCTTCCTTTGGTTGCAGCGCTAGACCAAACAAAAGAGAGACGAGTGTTGACTCATCCTTTTGTACGACCAGCACGTCAACCATTGAATGGGGCAGTACTCTTTTCTTTTCTTTTTATCCCTTCAGTGTACTTCATCTCATTTTTTCGTTCTCTTTGACTTGTGTGATTGCATGAGAAGAGCGAGAAAGCCACTCGCAGCGCAACAGGGTGTGGGTCTGGCCGCGTTCCTGCCGCACATTAGCGGGAACCACGGTTCTTAAGGTACTCGAGCAGCATCGCCGGGCGGTCTGTCTGCATGATGCCTGCACCGATGTTGTCCGCTACGTAGCCCCAGTTCGCCTCCTTGTTGCGCAGCGCGTGATCGTCACTGTGACCGCCGCAGGTCGTCGGCCAGATCGTGTTGATCCACAGCACGGCCCCCGTGTCCTTCGCGAGTTTTCGAATGTACTGCAGAATTTCCACGTTCTCCTTCTCGAAGTTGACTTCGTACAGGTCGTGGCGGGGGGCAAAGATGTGCTCGATCTCCTCGTAGGTGGTCGTGTCGACGACGTTGACGATCGGCATGAAGATGACCTTGTTCAGCAGGTCCGCGCCGTACTTCTTGCACAGCTTGTCGTACGGGATGTCGGACTTCAGAATCGTCTGATCGACCATGCCCGTCTTGGCCAGCAGCTCGTACACCTCGTCGAGGTAGAGGTCGGCTTTGTCCAGGTTAACAATGACGCGGTTCTTGGCCAACAGCAGCACCTCCTCCGCTGTCGGCACCGTGAACTCCGTCATGTTACCCAGGCCATCCTTCATGCGCAGCGCGCGGATCTCCTCCAGAGTGTGGTCGCAGATCTTTCCCGTGCCGCTCGTGCAGCGGTCCAGCGTCTCATCGTGCATCAGCACGAGCACGCCGTCCTTCGTGCGCCACACATCCACCTCGACAATATCGGCGCCCATCTGGATGCAGCTCTCCACCGCCTCCACCGTGTTCTCGACGTAGTTGCGCCAGTCACCGCGGTGGCAGGCAACACGAACGGGATAGGACGAGTCCGGCGTGTGAATCGGCATCGCCAGGTGCGGCCGCACGGTCGGCGCGTTGCGGATAAACGGCTGGTTGGGTGAGTTGCCGTTCGTCTGGTTCTCCATCCTCGCCACCTGCTGCTGCTCGGTAGTGGACATGTTGCAGATGTGTGTGTCTGTTGGGCGGAAGCTGGTGTACTTGTGTGTGCGTGTGTGTGTATGCGATGTCAGGAAAGAAGCGACTAGAAGTGGCTTACTCGGTTCTCAAAGCTTGATAGAACAAAGAGAGTGAACGGTGATGAAAGTGAGAAGAGAATAAGTAAAAAAAAAAAAGTAGTAGTAGCGGGGTGAAAATAAAAATTTGTGTGTGTGTGTAAGTCTTTGAATGGTTATGGTGGTGCGTGTTAGAGGGACATCGTCTGTTGGGTGAGAAGCCAAGGTTGGTTGAGAGTTTGATGCGCGTTTAAGAGTGCGCCGGCAAAAACATGCACGCACGCAGACACGAGTGTTGTAGCGAATGTGAAGGCGGAAAACACCACAATAGAGAGTGGTAGAAAGGCGAGAAGAGGTTTGATAGGGCAAAAACAAGCATTCGCATTAGTATTCGCTCGTCCACAAAGCATGTGCAGCGAGGTGAGTGCGATGCAGATGCCACTCCAAAAAAAAAAAAAGAAGAGTTTGCAAAGCACACACGGCAAAATTTGACACATTCAACAACAAAAAAAATGTACCTTTTTTGCAGAAGAAGGTCGTCACTTGCAGAGCCAAATAATGGTTCAACTTGCCTTAACGAGCGCCGCAGCACAGCCTTTGTTATCAGCTAATTTGCTATCTGCCTGCACGTATTGTACGGCGCTCACATCATCCAACATCTTCGTCTCGCCGCTATTTTTTTTTATTATTGATTCTAGCGTTACGATGCACACAAAGAAACGATGTTAAATACAAGTCATGAAAAATATATAGAACGCGTCAACTTCAATAGTCGCATTTTAATTGAGACAACAACACCGAGGACAGCAAATTAAAGAAGAAAAAATATGAAAAGAAACGGAAAGTAAAACGATGTTTTTTGAAATGCACTTGCTCTCTCCAACAGCAGCGATTCAGTTCAAGAGAGAAAAAAGAAAGACAAAGAAGGTGTTCAAAATAATGCGTTGCTTGCAGGGCAACGGACGAGGAACAGAAACAACAAAGGGCACAAGACAAGGCACACTACGGTTGGCGCTGCGATATCTCGGAAGAAGGAAACAGACAAAGGCATGAAGAAAAAGAAGACCAGGGGCGTGTGTGAGTAACGTGTGTGAAGCAACGTGAAGCAAGTGAAAAAAAAAGGTGAAAAAGAAGTCTAAGTACAATGAACAAAACTGTAACTAAAAGTGATATTTGAAAAAGTAAGAAACCGAGCAAAAAAAAAAAAAAAGACGGCACCGAATACGAGAAGCTGTGTAGAGCACACAAAAGAATGCAGCCGCTCTCGAAAAGAGTTTTTTCCCGCCTCATAGTAAGGTGGAATACTTTGCTTCACACAAGAACACGCACATGCCCAAACTACTTCACCTACCAGTTCCGCAAAAACGGACAGCGATGGTTTTTTGAAGTGGACCAGAGAGCAAAGACACTTCGTTCGCAAAACAAGGAACACTCTCCTCACATGACAATGTCCTGCGTGACGGTGAGTGAGCGACGCGCCATGAATCCACGTTATCATCGACACTAACAAAGAAAAAAAAAACGATGGTTTGTCTATCAAACGATATTTGAACAAAACGAAGTCCTCTGACAGCATTACTCATTTTCGCGCAATCTCGCTACAGGCGATTTGTTTTTGTGTGTGTTGAAAATGTGGTGACTCTACTGCGACGAACGGGGACAAAATAAGTTGATGCTGTCAAGATTCGAAAAAAAAGAAGAAACATTTAAAAAAAAAAGGTGAAAAAATCCACACATTGTCGTGTAGTCTACGCGAGGTGCACGTTAACGGGCACGCGCGGGCGTGCTACCGCGAGAGGACGTGTACGACGAGTGCGTCGCAGACAGGGAGGACGAGTACGACCCGCTGCGCGACTGCGAGTACGAGTAGCTGCCCGTGTACGCCGTCTCCTCATCCAAGTACGTCGTCTCCTCCGTGTAGCTGCTCGAGTCGCCCGTGGCGATGCCCGCCTCGCCGTCTGTGCGGGAGGCGGACGTTTCCTCGTCGAGGTAGGTCGTCACCTCAGTGTAGTCGTCCGTCATCGTCGCACCGCTCCGCGACGCCGTGGCGGCTTCCTCGGGTGTGTGGCGGCTGCGCAAGGAGGAGGACTCGCTGTCGGTGCGCTCGGTGGCGCTGCCGCTGCTCGCATCCGCCGGCACGTCGTACACGCGGCGGGTCGTCTTGGTTGTCCGGCGCCGCACCTCGTAGTCGCCGTCGCTGCGGTTGGGTGTGACGTCACTATAGGTCTGCTCCTCGTCCCCGTCGCTGCGCGGGCTGCCGTAGGGCAGCTGCGACGACCGCGGCGTCTCGTCGTCCTGGAAGACGGGCTCCTCCTCGGCGTCGCTCTCGAAGTCGTCGTAGTCCTGCGCGTTGACGTTGGCGTCCAAATTCTCCGGGAAGGCGGCGGAGGAGTCGGTGAGGTGGTCGACGTCGTCCCAGCCGCGGCGCTGCGTGTTCACGACTCGCGCCGGCACCGTGTCGGACGTCGTCGTGTTGCCGAGCGTCTTCGCCGCGTCCTCCTCGTTGTCCTGCGGCGGCGTCCACTCGCGGTTGATGCGCTCCTCCTCGCTGCTGCGGCGGCAGTACATAATGAGCAGCAGGATCATCGTCACGATGAGGAAGAGAAAAATGTAGCCCAGCGTGATGTAGACCGGAATGAGGGCGTGGGCGAGCTTAACTTTCTGCCGCCCGCGCTCGATGCGCACGGCGACAAAGTAGAGCGAGATGAGGAGAATGCCGTTGGTGAAGAAGGAGCCGACGGTGTCGAAGGCGACGCCCATCTTCGAGCGAACGCCGATGGTGTACTTCATCAGACTGCGCAGGCACGCCTCCGCCACGCGGAAGCCCATGCGGAAGCAAAACGGGATGAAGATGATGTACCACGAGCGGTTCAGCTTGTTGTCCAGCTTGTAGCCAATGAGCACCCACTGCACGATGCCGCACAGCATGTGCAGGAAGCCCATGGCAAAGATACCGCGGTAGATGACCGGGTCGGGGCGGTTGTTGCCCACCTCCATCTGCAGCCGCAGCCGCCGCGGCCAGCGCCAGATAAGCGAGGTGGCGTAGTAGAAGATGTCGCCCATGATCGGGAGGCACATGTAGGTCAGAAACTTACCCACGCCGAGGTAGGGGTCATTGTTAATTTTGCTGCCGATGACGAAGGGAATGCAGAAGTAGCAGATGGCGGCGAGCAGGTTGCCGACCGGCGACACGCGGTCCATCGCTGGCATGCCCTCGCGCCACGTCCGCGGGGAGACGAAGTTCACAATCACGGACAGAATGGCGACAATCACCATGATGATAACGAAGACCATGAGTGGGGCGATCACCTTCTCCCACGACCACATAATCATCTCATCGTCGCGGGCCGCGAGGAAGGCGAAGAAGATGAGCAGCATCGCGATCTCAACGAGCAGCACAATGCAGTAGAGCAGCACGGAGCCGACGGCGCCGAAGGCGGGCACGAACGGGCCCCACGTGCCGCTGGAGATGAAGCCGTACGCATCCTCGCCAATGGAGTCGAAGAGGTACTTGCGGCTACGGTTGTAGAGCACGAGGTAGGCCTGGTAGTAGTGGTGGCGCAGCGTCACCTTGCGGAAGTTCCATTTCACCTGGCGCGCGGTGATGGGGGTGATGAGGTCGAGGAGGTGGTAGAGCCTCCAGTTGCGCTTCTGCGGCGGGTTGTCGCAGCACATGGTTCACCGTGCGGATTCGGTTGCGGTGGTGGCGGTAGTCAGGGTGTCGAGCACGGTGCCTGTACACTGGTAGCGAAGCAGACAGGAGACACGATGCAAACGCTTCTGTTGTTTTGCAGAAATAAGAGCAAGCGTCAGCAGCTGGCTTGTGTTAACTCAATGGAAAAGTCAGAAAATAATAAAAAGGCGGACTGTCAAGGTAATCCGGTAGTTGAAAAAGGAATTGAAAAAGAGAGAAAAAAATACTATGACGTCTAAGGGTACAAAAAAAAAAACAGAAAGGAATATGCGAGCAAAGTAACTGTGATTCGCAGTTAGGTTAAGTTACACGTGCCTCTCCTTTTGCTTTTTTTTTTTGCGTGTTTGTGTGTAGTTTTGTGGTTGGGCAAAAAGAAGAATTGCACGAACACCACTTTTTTTTGTTGCTTTTATTTGTTGCTTTTGCTGCCACAGTCTTCTTGTCTCTAAGGTGCAAGATCAACCGATGACGACAAGTGCAAAAGGAGAAATGTCCAGCACGTGACACGGATCTGACAGGTGAAATGTCAGCTGACGCAGTAAAAGAGGGGGACAAAAGAAATAGTGGCAGCGGAAAGGAGAAGACAGTTTTTCAGCATTTCTACACGTATCATCTTCGCAGATGCACACAAAAAAAAAAATGGAAACCCTTTTTTTGCCGTTTCTCGACAATTTTGTGTCAGTTTCTCAGCGAACATTGACTGTTTGTTGCCACGGTTTGCGAACACAGCATCCCCAAAATCGGGAACCTAACGTGTTTCTCTTTTTTTTTTCTTTCTGTAAAACTTATGATTATCATCTATGAAAGAAAGAAAGGAGCTACGCCACAGATGCACTTGCTCGAATTTCGCTATCATTATGCCACAGAGTACGCAAACAACAAAGAAAAAAAGAAGTATAGGGACTCAATGTTAACCGCAAGTTTCGCTTAAGAGAGCACCGTTCTAGTCGCTGAAACCCAACGGATACGAGGACAACATGCATGGGGCAGCTTGCCTTCCCACCTGCAAATTCATCTCACACCACTACACCTCCGTTTATCTTCTCCCTCTTCATCAACTTTTTTCTTTTCTCGAAAACGTCTTTTATCGCGCCGCTTTGTACTGCTCCTGCGTCACCGGGTGCTTCCACGTTGTCGACTTTTTGCCCGACTGCACAAAGAAGTACTGCATCGTGCGCCGCGACACACCGTACTCCCATCCCTCCGGCAAGGGTGGGAACGGCACCTCCGATTCCGCCCGCCCACCAGCAGCGGCAGCGGCAGCGGCGTCCGCATTCAGCGACGATTTGTCGGGCGACGTCACGCCCTCCGTGCTGCTGTCATCCGGCGGGTGCAGCTGAAACGGTGTCAACGCCGGCGCTGGGGAGTCGGCAACAGCAGAGGTGCTCGACTGACTGCGCTGCGCAACGTCACCGGTGCCGCCGGCGTATGTACCGGCGCCGTAGAACTCGACCGGGAGCTGCGCGCTTGTGGTGGCCTGCTGCCGCGCCAGCTCCGCACTCGCCGCGTCGGTGAACTGCACCACGCCGTAGCGCGTCTTGTCCACGATGCGCACCGTCTGCGCCCGCACGAAGCCCTTGCAGCCGCGGAACATGTAGAGGAACGCGCTCTCGTCGATATCCGTCGGGAGCGGCCGCACCACCAGGGAGTCGGCGTGACGCTCCTTCTGCCACGGCGTCTCCGCGACAACGGTGGTGGTGATGACGCCTCCTGCCGTGGCGGCTCCCGCTCCGCCTGGAGGCGTGGACTGCACAGGCGTGAGGCTGGGCGAGGTCCCGATGGCCGTCTTCGGATAGAGCACGACGGGCACTAACAACTTCCACTGCTCCACGTCGCGGAGGTGCAGCCCGCTGCACTGCCCGCCCGCGCTGCAGGAGCCCGTCTCCGCCTCCGCCTTAAAGGTGGCGCAGATGTCGACGCTGCAGAAGTCACCGTTCCTTCGGTTCTTCAGATAGTTCGCGAGCCCCAGCGTGGGAAAGAGACCGCCCGTCGAGAGCACGCACCACCCGTAGGCCGACCGCGCGAGAACGGTGTCGGCAATGGGCGTGTTCGCCAACGACGCCATGCCCGCGCTGGCCGCCGCCGACTCGAGTTGGTAGACGTGCACGCGCAGCTGCTGCTCCTCGACAAGGCGGAGCGGTGCGGTCACGTGGGACACGACGGGCAGCCGCTGAATGCACACCCGCGGCCACTTCGAGCGGCGGCCGGGCTGGCACAGCCGCGCCGCACACAGCTCTGCCGCTTCTGCGTCTGCGAGGAAGATGGTCGCCCAGGCATACTCGCGCTCCTCGGCGGGCACGCCGGGCAGGGCCAGCTGCTGCGCCGTCTCGAGCACCACCCGCTCCACCGTGCTCGTCATGCGCACCGACTCCACCTCGTCCATCACCTGCTCCTTGTTGAGGCGGGTGGCGGCGCGGTACACGCCGATGCGCAGCCCCGCCCGCACGTCGACCTCCGTCAAATCCTTCGCGGACGCGCTCAGCGTCGGCAGCGGCGGCGGCGGTGGCGGCAGCGGTGGCGGCGTCCACGCGGTGAAGGGCGGCGGCGGTGGTGCCGGGAAGATCGGACCGTAGCGCGGCGGTGGCGGCCGACTGCCTCCAGGAACGGGCACCGCATCGGGTAGCGACGGTGGCTGCGGAGGGGCGGGGAAGATGGACGCGCTCCTCTTGCCCCCGACCGCCGCCGGTGCGGAGGCGACCTGCCGTGCGGGGTGGACGCCGCGGCTCACCTCCTCCAGCCGCGGCAGCTTCAGCGGCACGTCGCCGTCGGTGGGGCTGAAGTCGCCCACCGGGTGGTCGCCCTCCGCCTCCTCGTCATTCGATAAGAGCGAGCGCGACGACGACGACGGCGTGGAGCCGGCGGAAGAGCGGGAGGAGCGCGAGGATGCGGAGGACGAACGCGATGCGGAGCCGGAGCCGGAGCCGGACGCGCTGCCGTCGGTCCCGCTGCTGGCGCACGAGCTGGAGCGGGACGAGGCGGTGGAGTGAGTCGCCTCAGTCACTGAAGAAGAGGAGGAGTAGCTCTCGTCGGAGTCACCGCTGCTGGATGAAGAGGAGGACGACGACGACGGGGATGGGGAGCGCTGCGCTGGCATAGGCGATGGCGTTGCTGGTAGGGATGAAAATGACAGAGGCTGCGCACGCCGCAGTATATGTGATTACTTCTATTTCTGGTTGTCTGTTTGTGGAGCGTTCGCAAGGTTCTCTACTGGTAATTAATGAGAGCCCACTTAGCTTCGCTGGCACGACTGGTTGTGTGACGGTGGGGAAGTTAAGTGAGGAAAAAAAAAGGTCACGTGAATACAAAGAAGGGAAAATTGAGAACGGTTTTTTAAATGGAGTCTAAAAAAAAAAAATGGAGGCTATGGATCACCTCTGCAAGCCGTCAGCGCTACACTTAGCGAAATGCGTCGAATCCACCTTGTTTAAGCGCCGCTGCACCACAGTTGTCACTCGATGAAAGAGCAGCGTTTTTTGTTTTCTCGCCTTTGGCTGTGCTACGAATGAAATCCTCTACATTCAAGTAACTCAAATGTTTTTTTTTTGTCTAAGAAACTGTCAGTGATGCCACACCATCAAAGGAGACGACACACGACAGCTGTAAGGTGAGCAATACAGGGCAGCAAAAACAATGAAACAAAGGGAAAAAGAAAGTGACAAAAAACGGCGACAAGTTTGTTTTGTAAAGTAACACCGCCTGATTCTAAATTAAAGGCAGCGGATTATATATATATTTGAAAGACCAACAGCGAATTTTGAGACAACAAACAGCAGCGTTCTCGTGTGTGCATTCGTGACGGAAACAAAGAATGCGTGGCACAAACGAGTCTAAAAGGAAAAAAGGGAAGAAGGAGGTGCAAGACGAGAAGGACAGGATCAACAGGTAACGATACACAACCAATTTCTCCGCACCATTGAAAACAAAGAAGCTGCAGCGTTCAGAGCCGCACATAGCGGTTTGGTTCACATTTCAAATAAAGGTAGGAAAGAAGCACATAACGAGCGCAGAAGTAAGATTACTAGCGCGCAGCCATGCTCCACTGCAAGACACCGTCACTGCCTCAAATTAAGGGATTGCGCGCGGACGGGCTCGGACTGGTGCGGCGACGACGAAACCCGGTGTTGTCTGGTGTGAACGGCCGCATTATCGAGTGGTCGGCGTTCGAGTTGGTGGCACGCGGCACGGAGGCATGACGCGACGTGACAGACGCCAGCGAGTCGGCACGGCTGACGACGCTGCTAACCGAGTTCGACCGCACGTGCGAGTGGGCGACGCTGTTGCACCGGCTGCGCTCCCGCTCATCCCGCCAGCCCATCCACTCCTCCACCAGCGATGTTTGCTGCCGCGGCCCGCCACGCGACTGGCGGTTGAGCCGCGCCAGCACCTCCGAAATGTACGTCTCGTGATCGTCCGGTGGGCGGCGGTCGGCAGGCAGGTCAGCAAGATTTTGCGTCAGCGGCGGTGGCCGCTGCTGCATCGGCGTCCGCTCCCACCCAGCCCGCACAACAGACCCGTCAAGACTGCGGGCGCCGGTGTGTGCGCTGCGGTCGGTGTATGCCGCACCACCGTTGCTCGTACTGTTGTTATTGTGGTGGTGGCTCGCGGCATCGTAGAAGCGGTGCGGGGTGGCGTCGCGGTGCGAGTTGCCGCCGTGCAGAAATCCACGCGTGACGATGATGGACCCTGGTGGGGAGGAGCCGCCTTGACGAGCGAGCGGGGACGCCCCGGACGTCGTGCCGCGCTCGGGTGAGGGGCGAAACGAGTCTGGTGGAGCAACAGCGGGCGGCGATGCCCCTCTCCGCAAAGGCGTGCTCGTGCCTGCAGTGGTGCTCTCCAGAGCCGATGCGTGCTTTGGTGGGGCTCGCACTGTCGTTGCTGCTGCTGGCGCTGGCGCTGGTGCAGTCCATGCAGATGCGTCCTCCGGCTGATACGTCAGACGACGCGGTGCGCCGCTTTCGGTGGTGAAGGCGATCGGCTCCGTGGCGCCGGTGGTCTGCGTGGGCTGCCGGTGCGACGGCGGCGTGGTGGCGTGCCGGCCAGCGGGCGATCCGTCTTGCAGAATCACGAGGCGTCGCACCCGCACATCGAGTGCGGCCTTCTGCCCTGTTGGGTGGTAGCGAAAGGGGATGGCGTACTCCTTCCACACGCCGGGCTCCGCCGTGAACTTCGCCGGGTCGAGCGAGAAGCCGGCCACCTGCTTCTTATCCTCCCAGAGAGAAAAGCGCAGCTTCTCCGTGCTGGTGGGCGGCAGCAGCGTGATGCACGTCTGCTGTCCGCGGTACTCGAGCTCCTTCGGGTTGCAGCACACGCAGCGGGTGGTGCTGTACGAGAACGAGCCGTAGCGGATCTTCAGATTGTAGTCGCCGCCGAGCAGCAGCGGAGCCGGGTGATCGAGGTCGATGCCCTCCGACCGCACTGTGATGCGCTCCAGCTGCACATCGACGCTGCTCACCTGCACACGACTAAAGCTTGTCTGCGCCGACGGGACAGGTGGAGACGGTGCCACCGCAGAGCTGACGGGGACGGGCGCCGCGACGTGACGCGCAGGGGGAGCGGGGCTGCTGCGGTGGGGGCTCGTGCCAGCGTGGGTGGAGCCCAGGGGAGGAGGCGACTGGCGGTTAGGGTCCGCGGAGCTCTGCCGCGACTGCACTGACGAAGCCGGCGCCCGCGGTGGAGTCCCAAACGTCACCGACGGCGGCCCGGCGACAGACGGTTTGAAGATACGGTCGCGCGCTGGGTTGCGGGATAGCGACGCGCGGCTGCCGTCTAAGCTGTTAGTCGCCGGCGACCGCGGCGAGCGTCCGCGCACGCTGTTGTGGGCGGACGTCCTTTCCTCCCCGTTCGTCTCCACCTCGTGCACCACGAGGGAGAAGAGCAGCTTTCCCGTTACCTGTCCCGAGGCGTCCCGCAGCTTGATCGCGTAGTTTTTCTTCGGCTTGTCAAAGTACGGAGCGGGGTCGAGGGTGCCCTTGGCGATGACCGGCAGCGGTCCGTCGCCCGTGTACTGCGAGGGCCTCAAGGCAAACGTGACCACCTCCTTGTCGCCGTCAATGTGCAGCGCGTGTGTTTGGGTGGTGAAGGTCAGGGCCATGTCGGAGCCGAGCGCTTTAAAGTAGATGCTGTCGGTGCTGCCGCCCACGCGATCGGAGACGGCGGACGCGACCTGCTTCGACCGCGGGGTGCGGCTCCATGTGCAGTGAAACGCGGCGGTGTCGGGAATGCATCGCCCCTCCTCGTCCTCCGCGAAGAGGCCGGTGAAGGCGGCGATGTCGCACACAAAACGATAAAGCACAAAGTCGAGCTGAATCATTGCCGCACAATATCTAAAAAGAGAATTAAAAATAATAATAATAGAAGAAAGACGATGATGAAGTTGGCAGAAACAAAAGTTGTAGTCTAGCCGCCTGGTCTATGCAAGTGAGCTGCACTAGCAGAATTAGTGAAAATGAGAGACTTTATGAATGAGAGTATTGATTGGAGTCTGCGCTTACACACAAAAGCAGAGGGCACCGTAAAGCAACAGATCAAACCGCACGCAACGTGACTTGCTTAGTACCTGTTAACCTTCCCTTTTTTGTTTGAAAAAAAAAATTGAATAAGAACGAGAAGTAAGAAATGATTATTTGGCAGTAATTTGTGAGTTCACGAGATTCTCCGAGCAAATCCCTTCGGAGATGCTGCTCTTGAATGGAGAACAAAACGCAGCAGAAACAACTTATGACACTAAACTCCTATTTACTACTTTTTTACCCAGTGGCTTTCCGTTTGTCATCACGTAACTTGACAAGCGCCTTTCGTCAAAAAGCTGAGTTAATTTCGTTTTCATTGTCAGCGTGCGATGCTGTGAATGTTCGAGCTGTGAGCAGCGCTTGTGCAAGCACAATTAAGTCATCTTCTCTTCAAACATAAAACTACGATTTGACTCTCTCTCTCTCTCTCGGATGGAGGATATTCGTACACTCCTGACGTGGGCTTCTTGACACCAAAAAACAGCCACGTCTACGAGTGGCTGCGCCGCGGGTCAAGCTGGCTTTCCTCATCGTCGTCGTCCAACGGCTCGAGATTCGTCGTGAAGTCCGCCTCACTGTCCGCAATGGGCGATGCTGCAGCTGCCGCCACGGGTGTCTCCTCCGTCTGCGGCGACACTGAAATGTAGGCCCCGCCGCCGAAGCCGCCACCGCCGTACTGCTGCAGCCACCCGCTGTGACCCTCGAGCGAAGGCATAATGGGCGATGGCGAGTCGCTGCCAAAGAGCTCCGCTGCGGAGCTGGCGGACACCGTCGTGGTCGCCCGCCGGCCACTCTGCTGGGACGCCGGCTTCACCTCCCCGCTGCCTTTGGCGTCCAGTCTGGATTTGGTGGTGAGGGAGCGCGTGGTGGCCGAGGACAGATGCTTGAGCTTTGCCTCCGGGAGACCTTGAGTGGTGGACGCCGGGAGCGGAGGAGGAAAAGTAGTAGGTGTGGCACCCACGCCAGCTGTTGCAACCTTTGCCGTAAACAAAGGGTGGTCCAGCGTGTGCGCTGTGTCGCATGGCTGCTCGCAGTTGCCGTATTGGCGGGCAGCATTCGTGATGTCCAACAGCGGTGACGTCGCGCCGGAGAAAATCTGCGTTGATTGTCCGTTTGTTAGCTGGTCAGGCGACCGGTGAAAGGACGGGATCGTGATCTGCTTGCCGGCACGCAGCTGCTGAAGGAGCGAGTCCAGCGTCTGCTTCTGTGTAGCGAGGCGGTGTGCCTCTTGCGACACGTGCTGATGCAGCGCCTCCACCTGAGCCGCCATCGCGCGCAGCGTCAGCTCATCCACCTCCACCTGCACGCTCTGCTGACGCAGCTGCTCATAACTCGCAAAAACATCCGACAAAAGACGCTCCGTGTGCAGGCGTTGGTCGTGCACGGCGTCCACTATCGCCTGCATCTGCACAGCAAAGCCGCTCCGGCACCTTCGCAGAGCGCCTTGCTTCCTCGCTAAGCTCTCCACGTGCGTCTGCACGTTGCCCAGCGTCGAAGACGTCAGCGACGCCACAGGCGGCACCTCAGCACTCTGCGATGTGAGGCAGGTGGACAGCTGCCGTCGAATAGACGACTCCCAGTCGGTGCGCACCAACTGCACCGACTCGCGCTGCTGCTGAAGGCTGCTGCGGCCGCGGTGCACTTCTTCGCCCCACGCGTGCGACGACGCCTTCAGCTCCGCCACGGTGCCCTGTAGTTGACTGCGGCTGCGCTGCAGAGACAGCAGCGACTCCCGCCACTGCGCGGCTGCCGTGTCAAAGCTCAACTTCGAGCGCGGCACTTTCTGCGCGAATGCCTCACCTGCTCTACTGGGTGCCGCAAAAGCGCTATACCCGAATGTAGTGCTGCCGATGCCGCTGCTGCTGCTGGTGGGTCGTGGAGGTTGCGCATACGCACTCTGCTGTTTTGTCCGCAGTGTCATCACCATGTTTGTCAGCGTGGTGCGCACGCGGTCCATCTCCGCATGAAGGGCCGGCAGAGCTGTCGCCGTAGACTTCTGCGTGAAAGAAGCATCCTTTTCCGGAAAGTCAGAAAAGCCGGATGGGGCAGCGTGGCTGTCACGCAGGGCACAAACTTCCGCCTCCGCACGGGTTTGAAAGGTGCGGCGCTGTCGCGCGAGTTCGTCCAGCCGCAGCGCAAGCTCTTTCTTGGCGCTCTCGTGCTGCGCTGCCGCGATGGCGACCTCGCGCTCCGCGCATGCACGCAGCTGCTGCTCCAGCGACGTCCTGCACCGCTCCGTCACGCTGCTCAGCTGCGCGTGGAAGGCCGTCAGCCGCTGCTGCCGCTCGTACTTGGTCTGTCGCCGACGCCTCTCCATTGAGGATTTGAGAGTACCAAATGCCAAGTCTGCATGTTCCTGAAAAGTCTTTGCGCACTCCTTGTGAAAGTCTGCCATCGACGCTTCGCGCTGAAGCCGGTAGGTCTGCAGCTGCTCCGCACGATGGGCAATGTCGCGTTGAAAGATGTCGTTGCGCTGCTGTCGCGCCGCGGAGAGAAAGTCGCGGGCGCTGAGGGCAACGGTGCTGCTGCACACGAGCGCAAAGTGCTGCTTTAGGTGCCGTGCTCCATCCTGCAGTCGACGCTGGAGGGCCTCGAGGGCGGTGTTTTGGCATCGCGACTCGGGAGAAGTTGTCATTGCCACCTCGCACTCTTTCTCCAACGCTGCGTTCGTTTCCTCCTGCGTTTGCACATCATGCGACACGGCGTCCAGCTTCTGCTGCCACTGCTGTCGACACTCCTCTCGATACCTGGTGACGGCAGCTTCAAGGTCAGCCTTGGAATCAGGAGAGGACGTGGCTGCCGTTTTCGCTTCCTGCTGGATGCGTGCGTCCCGCTCCGCTTTCCGCGCTTGTCCTTCCCTTTCCTTCTCTCGTAGTGAGGCAAGCGTCGCATCGAGCTCCGCAACTTCGACAGCCGCGGCGTGTCGGTCGCCCTGCAGCACTTCAACATTCTTTGCCGCTTCCGACACCTGCCCATCCAGCGCAGCCAGCTCCTGGAAAAGAGTCTGCTTTTGTTGAAAGTCCCCATTGGATGCCGCAGGGGAGGCGTTGTACACGGCAGTGGAGGAGGCGGTCGGCGGGGCAAAGGAGGTCTGCGGTGACGCCCGCTGCGGCACCATCGGCTGGGCTGTGGAGAGTGGAGAGGAGCTGGTGTCGTCGCGCAAGAAGGCTGGCAGGGCGGACTCCTCCGCTTCCCAAATCGGTGTCGTCGACCCCGCCGCCGCACTTAACACCGTCGGGGAGGCGTTGCTGACGGAGAGCGCCGGCGACATCGAGGGCTGGGCGGAGGCGGTAAAGGGGGAGGTGAGGGACGGCACAGCGCTTGGTGCGGCATCGTCGAGCCACGACGGCACGGACTGCGCGGTGGTGACGGGCACCGATGCGGTGGACGGCGTTGTCGCCTGCCCTTTGCGACGGCCCGCCACTGGCACCGACATGACACCCTCTGAGTGCTAGAGGATGAAAAGAAGAAAAACGAAAAAGACGCAGCGTTGCACCAGCTACAAAATCTAATGATTAAAGTATAAAGTCGTTGAATCTAAGAAATCTGAGTTAAAGAGAGCGTAGCAAAGTGTAGAGAAACGGCGGTTGAGTTTTGTTGTTTGCGGTCAACGAGTCTAAAAGCTGACGCAATGTTAGATTTATTAAAGTGTGTCCTCTAGTGTTCAGCTTTATGGAGAAAAAAGATCTAATATAAATGTCGCTTGGATGCTTTGCATACATATACCGCAGAACGCTCAGCTGCAAGCACCACACATCGCTGCGTACGTGGACACCAGCACGGTAAATAACACACAGAGAGAGATTGAGAGAAGAAAGCCAAAAAGGCGAGAATGAATAAAGAAGGCAAATGCGTCAACACATGTGGAACAGAGCAATAAAATTAAGAGTTTTTCTAGTCGTGAGACAGTCGCGCCTTCAAAAAGCTCAAAAAAACAATGCAGCTCACGGATGCATACTCAAAGAGAAAGCGTCCTTTCTATTTGTTTATTGGACTTGACAACCTCATAAAAACTGTGTAATTCTGATAATTTTTAAGAAGCCAAGCATTAACGAAATGTACAAAAAAACGAGAAAAAATCCAAGAGTAGAAGTACATAGAGTGTAAAAAAAAAAAAACGAGTGATGGAAAAATTAAGCGTTTCCTCACGTCATGGAAAGCTGCTTATCTTCCTCAAAACTAATTTACATGTCGAGGCAACATTCAAACGGAGCAGAAACAAAAAGTGAAAAAAAAAGCGAATAATACTCTTTTTATTTCCCCGGTCCGCTTCGACTGTTTACGTCAGAAAAGTCGACGAGGCAGCGTCAGTGTCAAACTGAGGCGAGCGCTTCTTCGACTGCGAACGAGTCTCACTTTCTTCCTTCGCCGTTGACTTGGCCTTGCGCTGCCCCTCCGTCTTGATGCGCTTAAAGAGCAGCTGGATGACCCGCTCTTTGTCAGCCCAGCTCAGCGATGCCACGTCCGCCACCGCCGTCGCGTCTTTCCAAATTGCCGGCTTCGGCAGACTTCGCAGTGCCGGCAGCGTCTGCCGCGGTGACGTGGAGCCGTTCGACCGCGCCGTTGCCGCCTTCACTGAAGTGACGGTGTCGAGGTTTGTCACTCCTCCTTCCGCGCCGCCCGTCCCCCCAAGGCGGAACGGACCCTGGGTCGAGGAGGGGGAGTGCAGCCCTGGCGACTTGCTACGACCGCCGTGCGCCTGTGAGGGGAGCGGCGGAGACGCGGAGGCGTCCACGGTGGTCCGCAGGTACGCCGGCGTGGCGGACGGCACGGACACCAACGTGCCAGTACCGTCGAGGGGCGCAGCCGGGGGAGCAGATCGCGGCCCTCGCGACGAAGCGGCAACGGGTGGCAGTGCCGAGCTCGAGAAGGATCCGCTCGCCGTCCCACCGCCCTGCCTCGCCGTTGCCGCTGCCGCTGCCCGCTTCGGAAAGCCTTTGCGGTCCAGCGTCCACTCCGCACTCGCGTTGCCGGCACCGCCGGGCTCGCCGGTGATGCGCAGACGCTCCGGCGACTCCAGCCGAAGCAGCGACGTCGCCGTGTGCGCCGGCGAGAAGGTTCCGTTTTGCGCGTCCAGCGCCGTATTCGTCTGCTCGCCTCCGCCGGCCATGAGGACGTGCCGGCGCTCCTCCACGGCACGTTGCCGCACCTCGTCTAACGCGGCGTAGAAGAAGTCGTCGAGCTCGCTGCGTTGGGAGAGGACGGTGGTGGCGGAGGTGCGCACCTTGTTCAGGTCGCGCTTCAGCAGCATCGCGTCGCGGCGGGCATCGTCGCGCTCTTTGGTGAGCGTGTCGACAATAGTTTTGTGCAGCCGCTCCTGCTCCGCCAGCTTGCGGTCGTACTCGCCCACCACGGCGTTCAAGTTGTCTTCGCACACCTTCACCTGCTGCCGCAGCGAGGCGATTTGCGACTTCTGCTGGACACTGCGCTGCAGCAGCTCCTTCTTGGCGTCCACGTCGAGGTCCGTCTCCCGCCGCAGCTTCTGGTAGCTGTCCTGCAGCGCCTTGTATTGCGCACGGCTCGTTGTCACCTCCTGCGCCAGCAACAGCTTCTCCCGGAGGAGTTCGAAGTTGGCGTCGTGCACGTCCTTCGTGTGCGTGGCGAGCAGCTCTGTCGCCTTCGTCTGCACGTCCTCGTCGTACTTGGCCGCCAGCTGCTCCTCCATGCTGCGGAGCTTGACGCGGCTCTCCAGCATCTCCAGCCGCACCGTTCGCACCTCGTTGTCGCGGCGCTCTTCCTCGACGGCGTTCGTGTCCTTCATCTCCTGCAGCTCCGCCGCCGCGTCAGCCCGTGCATCGAGCGTTTGGAAAGCTGCGCTCAGCTGCGCGCTCAGCTCCTGCACAGTGCGCCGCAGCCGGGCAACCTCCATCTCCTTTGCACGCAGCAGCCGCTCTAGCGATGCCGACGATGACGACGTTCGGTGTTCGTCTGTGTGATCGGACTGCTCCACGTCGAGCTCCTCCATGGTGGAGTTGGTCAACGCGTGGATCGGTCCTGGGGACGAGGGCCCGCTCGGCGACGTCATGAGTGTGAGCCCATCTGCTGCCTCGCCAGGGCTTAAGAAGGGGGACTGCGACACTGCAGAAGACGACGTCGCTGCAGGGTAGCTGTCGCCCTGACTCACCACGGGAATGTACGCCCCTTCGCGGCTGGTGCGTATCATAAAAGGCTTTTTTGCGGAACCTTGCTTCCCTGCCTTCGTCGGAGCGGTGCTGTTCGACGGTGAGCTGGAGACGCGCTCCATGGCATTACCTCAACGACTGGAGAGCGCAATGTGTTGACGTTCACTATAGTCCCACGCAGAGAAAGCGGAGAGAACATAAAAAATGCCACCAGTTTAATGGTTCCAGCGCTCAATTTGAAATGCTGTGGCTATCAGCAACACGTTTTCGTTCTTTGTAAATTGGATTCCACCTGCTTCGTAATTCCATACCGTACCAAAAATGTTTGAAATGTAGTTTGAGGGCAGCGCAGTGCTCGCATGAAAGAAAAAAGAATAAAAGAGAAAAGAGGCGAGAGCAGCAGAGGAGCAGTAAGAATGCAGAACAGCTAAAACTAAACAGCATCGAATAGTCTGCGTAGCGTGGGCACGTGAGATTGACACTATCGGCTATGCCGTTGGCGAGATACTTTTCTAGAAATGAAACAAGAGTTTTATTTTGAAAAAAAATTATTTATCCTAAACCAAAGCAAGTCGTTTTTTTTTTTTTTAGCAACTCTTTATTGCATCTATGTCGCGGCTGGAACGCATACCTATCAAGAGATGGTCAATAAGAAGTACAGCGTAAAACTGGACGCAACCGTGCAACAAAAACAAACGTGGAATATCAAGAGAGAAGCGTAAATCTGAGAAAAGCACAAAAGTAACTCTGAGCAACACCGCCCTCCCGTCATCACCTCGCTCACATTGACTTACCCTCCTTCATTTTTTGCCCCTCCTCGGCTACGAAACGTTTGGCACGCTGCAGCACGGTGTCGTCGCGGCTATTGAACATTGTCTGGTCGTCCCGCTCAGACGACGAGTTGTACGTCGGGTTCATCGCGATGCAGTCGTAGTGGTTGCCGGTGTAGACGAGAAACACACGCACCGTGTAGCCCATCCCCGTGCCAAACTTCTGCACGGTCGCCGACTGCAGATCGAGCGCGAAAATCTCGGTCTTGTAGAGATACGAAAGAATCTCGAGCTCGATGGCGCCGCCCCACGTGTCCTTCTGCGAGATCCACGCCGTGTACTCCCTCGGGTCCATGCCAAGCGTGTTTATGTTAAACATCTCGGGGTGCTCGCGAATCGCCTTGACACACTCCTGCCGGATCAGCGCACCGTCGCTGCGGCTCTTGTTGTGCAGCACATAGGCGCAGGCGTGAAAGAGGCAGCTGTTGTCGGCGGGGCAGCGACGACGCGTGAAGTGGGCCCGCTCGGAAGCAGGCGGGACGTAGCGCTCTCCGGTGTTGCCCAACTGCACCTTCGCCTCCCCCTCTTGGATGATGAGCATGTCGTTGGGTCGCAGTTTGAGATCGGCCAGCGGGCTATCGTCCGCCGGCTCAATCGGCTTCGGCGGAAAGCCGGCGAGAACGCGCAGGCGATTGAGAGGGACGCCGGATTTTTCGGACAGCACGGCGGCCGCCTCGGCCCACGTTCCGCTGAGGTTGAGCTCCGTCTGCACCGGGGCGGTGCTCTTGGGGATGCGAATGCGGACAGCAATGGACATGCGGACGATCACGTATATTCAAATGGTAAAAATAGTAATTAAAAAAATAGTTTTTGCGGATCAACAGGATCTGTATAATTTGTTGCAACACCCCAAGAATAGAAAAAGAAAAAAAGCGATTTTGAGAAGCGAAACTTCGTGTGCTTTCTTCTAAATTTAGTGTAAGGTACTGTGTAATAATAATAATGATAATAACGTATGTCGAACAAGTCTCCTGTCACAAAAACTGAGTTTTGATCCAACGAATAAGAATAGTAGAGGCTGTGGAATCTCGAAAATCGGCGGTAAATCCGCACCAATTAGTGGTCAATAAATCTCCCTGTAGAGCAGAACCCTTAACGATGGCAAACGCGAAAGGCGCGGGTACCAGATAGCGATGTGCGTAGTTGACAAATAGGAGCGGTGAGACTGATAAGCAGTCTTTAAACAAGATGGTGATGAATGAATGTACCTTTGCGAAGTGTTACAAGTGTGTGATGCCGTTGCAATCGAGACGAGGCGAAAAAAAAAAAGCGAAAGTGGATTGATAGGAATGGCAAGAGAGAGAGAGAGAGAGAGAGACAAACAGCGCAATCGCGATGGTAGCAGCAAAAGAAACTTCCCTATCACCGCTACGCGTTTATCACGAAAGCCAAGTACCGGACACTAAAGCAGCTAATACATCTGCCGCTAGCCAGCAAAATTGCAAATGCCCCCTAAGTGATTTTTTTTTTTTTTTGAACAGCAAAGTTAACAATTTTTATCGTGTATCAGCTTGGAAACAACTTACTCTGTTGACTGCGCTCGTCAGCTGCTTTTTGTTTAAGGTGCAATGAAAAGTGAGCTTTTTATTTTGTCGACACTTTTTAAAAATGTGCATTTGTGCTTTTTACATACTACAGTACATCATGGCTTAAATTAAAGCCTTTTTGTTCTTCAAAAAAAAGTGAAAAAGCTCAACAAGCTCTTTAAAGTGACAGTGAATTCTATACAAGACAACAGCGCGCATGGACGGCGCAGTACAAAGAGCTGAGCAGCGAAAGAAAAACAGGCGAAAACCCAAAACCAATACCACCAACTGCAAGCACGACGTGATGCGAAGTCGATGTGCCGCAGTCGCACCCAAGCCGGCTAGTTCCACGCGCGCTGCGCTGGGTCGGGGAGCCGGTTGAAGTCCGTCAAGTTGTCCGCATCGGCGTGTGACTCCTCATACGAGGTGCAGAAGTCCTCACTCGCCTGGTCGCCGTCCGCCAGTGTGCTGCTGTGCACATCCGCCGCGGCGATCAGACGCGAGGCACCCGCAGCGGCAGCGCCTGCCTTCTTCTGCGGTGAAATGACCTGCCGGTAGAGGGTGCTGCGCCGCTGGTACAGCTCGAAGTTCGACTTGTACGACTCGGCCTCGAAGCTGCTCACCGTCGACGGGTCGCGGTGCGCCTTCAGGTACAGGGCGACGTACTTCAGCGCCGACTCCTCGGCGGACAGCCCGGGGTAGATCGGCCGCTCCCGCGCAACGGCGAGCAACGCCTGCGCGACTGGGTCGTAGAGCTGCCGCTGCATGTACTCCTCCGCGTCCGTGAGGGATGACGGCTTCACCCCCTTCGGCAGCGGGCGCCGCAGCACGGCGGGCAGCTGCGCCTCCTGCGCGTACTGCCACGGGCGGCGCAAGAAGCGGTCGCGGTGGTCGCTGTTCAGCATCGCGTACTTCTGCCCGTCGTACTCCACGACGCAGTCCAGCGCGCCTTTCTTAGCGAGCGGCTGCCGCACCCCACGCATGCCGCGGCGGTCGCGGGTGTCGTACAGCAGCACAGGACAGCAGCCCTCCAAAGCCAACGCCGACTCTGGCAAGCCCGCGGCGGCTGCTGGAGAAACTGCGGTGGGCAGATGCTTGGGCAGGGGCTTGGCCGCCACCGTGTCCGCCACTGTCGTCGGGTCAGCCAGGAAGCGCTGCAGGTACGCGGAGGAACTGAAAAAGTAGTACTGTCCTAAATACTTGGCACCGCAGCTCAGGTCCGTGATCGGCGCCGTTGACGGAAAGCTCTGCACCAGGTCGCCCTTCTCGACCCACTCGTAGGGGCAGAAGCAGCCGAACTCGGAGAGGTGCCGCTGCACGTGGCGAAAGACTTGATACGTGTCGCGCAGCGCGATCGGGAAAGCGCGCGACTCCCGCAGCATCGCCTCGGCCGCCTGCGCTGCAAACGTCTCCACCCCGTGTACGGCCGTCACCAGGTTGCTGCTGTCGAGCGGCACGCGCGGGTGCGGCAGTGTGAGCATCACTGACGCGCTGGCAGCCATCGCCTGCGCCGCAGCCGGGAGACACGAAGAAGGAGAAGACGAGGACGCTGGTGCCGCCTCCGCATCGCCAGCGCCAGAGTCCGTGGGCAGCGCCGTCATCACCTTGACAACAGGGGCGGCGCATGACACGCGGGCAAGCGCGTTGGCGGAGTCGGCGGTGATCGGGATGTTGTGCAGCACCGCGCCGCTCCGCTTTACCGCTGCTGAGGAGAGATACAAGGTCAGCAACTTCTGCGTGAGCTGCGCGTCGACAGCGCCGCGCTGGGCCGCCAGCATGCAGTCCAGGCGCAGCGCCTGCCAGTGAGCGTGGACGGCGCCCCACGCCAGTAGCGAGGAGGCCGACACACACTTCGTGCGCAGGTTGAAGGCGACGGAGTCCGCGAGGCAGCGCTGCTTGGTGCCGTCCACCTCCGTCTCGAAGCGCGTGTCCGGCTCGTACAGCGCGACCACCGGCGCCTCCGGCAGCGTCGGGTACGGCGGCGCCTCGCGCATGAAAGGCCACGGATTCCGCATAAAGCGCAGCAGCGTCGCATCGTTCGCGAAAGCGTAGAGACGGTGGTGCACTCGGGCCACCCGCCGCGCCGTCTCCCGTCGCGCGCGCTGGTCCCGCCGGTTGACGGCGTTGCGAAGCTCCTCCACCTCGTCGGAGGCGACCTCGCTCATCTCCTCCGGCTCCTCGGGCGGCTGCTCCGCCTCCCCGCCGTTGTCGCTCTCCGCACCACTCCCCTCCACATCGGCCTCGTCGGTGTCCTCCGGCCCCACCCGCACCCCAGCCGGCTTCCACACGCAGGCGGTCCGCTGCCCCTCGTGGCGGTAGGCGTACAGCTGCACAGGGTCCTTGGTGCCGAAGGAGGACCAGTCGCACAGGCCGGCCGCCAGCTGCGCCTCCGCCTCCTCGGGCCGCAGCACCTCCGGGTGGTAGAAGAGCGAGGCGCGGTAGCGCAGGTGACGCCCGAGGGCCTCGACAACGGCGCGCCGCACCGTCTCCTTCGCGGCCGCTGCGTTGATCTTCACCACCTCGACGCGGCGCTCCTCCACGAAGGTGACGAACTCCTCGAGGGCGTCCTCCTGCGCCTGCCGGTCCGCCTCCGCCTCCACGGCGTCGTCGTCGTCGTCGTCCGCGTTGTCGCTCGTCTTCGGCTCGCCGCTGTCCTCGTCCCTTTCATTTCCCTCTACCGCCTCCTCCCCGTCCGACGGCACGTCCACGTCGTTGGCGCCGATGTGCCGCCGACGCCACTTCGCCAGCGCCTTCTCGCGCGCGCGCTGCGCCCGGGCCGCCTCACGGGACGCCTGCGTTGCCTGCAGTGCCGCCGCCCGCTCCCGGGCCACGACGTTGAGCGCTTTGGCGCGCTTGGCGGCGGCGCGGCGGGCGGCGGCGTGGAGGGCGCTGCGCTGGTTGAAGACGTCTTCGTCCATGTTGAGCCGCACGACGACCTCCGGAATGCCGCCCTCGTCGAAGAGGACGTCGAGGTCGCCATCGGAGAAGGGCGGGCAGACCATGACGTAGCCGAGCCGGTCAAAGGGTTTGAAGCGGGTGACGCAGCTGGCGATGCGCAGGTACGCCTCGCTCAGCCGCACCTGCTTCTCCTCCTCGTCCTCCGGCTCGAAGTCGAGCTTGGCCTGCAGCGCCTGCTCTTTCTCTTCCGTCCAGTCGTCCTCCTCCTCTTCGTCGTCGCCTTCGCCGGCCTCCTCGCGTGCCTCGCGCTCCTCCACCTTCCGTTCGTGCTCCTCGAGCTGCCGCTCCGCCTCCGCCTTCTCCTGCAACGCCTTCTTCTCCTCCTTGTCGCGATCGTGCACGCTCTCCAGCAGCGTGAAGGCACGCTTCAAGTACGGGTTCGCCTCCTTGGTGTCGGGCGGGATGTACACGCCACGCACCATCGCCCCACCGGGCGTCAGCGCCGCCTCGACACACTCCTCGAAAAACTGCCGATCGTACACGAAGTACGGCACGCGGTACGCCTCCTGCAGACCTGAGGCCAGCGTCTTCTTGCCGGACTGCGTCGCGCCGACAAGCCACACACGTGGCGGCACGTCCTGCGGGGGCAGCTCGCCAACGTAGCGCTGCGGGCACCGCGCAAAGGCGTCGCGCGCCTCCTCGCTGGCGAAAATGTACAGCCCGTCCGCGTAGCGCAGGCAGAACTCCTGCTTGCCGCGCACGAGAATCCCACGATCGTGCAGCGCGACGGGGCAGAAGTCGAGGCGGGAGCCGAACTGGTGCAGGAAGCGGCGTGTCGGCTTCACAAGAGGGTCGCGTGGCGCGCGGGCAATAGAGATCGGGCGGTTGGCGCCGTCGGGGTAAATGATGGCGTCGTCCTCCTCCGCCTCTTCATCCTCCACGGCGTCGACGCCGCCCTCCTCGTCCTCCTCGCCCAGCGCCTCATCGACGGCGTCGTCGCTGGCTCGCACCGTCAGCGGGTTCACGAACTGCAGCACCTCGGCAAGCACCTCGGCAGCCGTTGTCGCGTCACTCAACGAGACGGAGTGCAGCTCCAACGACGGGGCCGCAGCCGTCCCACCAACGCGCTCGCCGCTGTCTTTCTTGGGACTGCGCCAGTCTCCCTTCTGGCTCTTCTTCAGCAGCTGCAGAATCTGAGAAAGCTGCGAGGAGGCTGCGGTGTTGGTAGCAGCAGCAGCTGCAGCAGCTGCAGTGGCGGTGGTGTTCTTGTTCTCCTCGCTCTCCTCTGCTTCCTCGTCTTCCGCCTCCGCATCTTCGGCAACTCCGCTGTGCGCTGCCCTTTCCCTTGTGGGGGCGTCATGCGTCGTCGCGCGTGCGTTGGAAAGCACAATCACCGTCTCCGGAATCAGCTGCTGCTCCAGCAACGTCTGCAGCACGCTCACCTGCAGGTCCCCTACCGCCGTCGCCGTCACCAGCACCGGCGCACCGCCAGAGAGTCTCTCCTTGGCGGCGTCGATGAGCAGCTGCTTCTCGTCCGCCATGGTTTGCGGACCTTCCACCACCATCGCCCGCGGTACGCGGCGGCGGCCACCACCAACGCTGCCTTTGTGCAGCTGCTGCTGGCTCGACTGAAGCGACGGGGCCCGTCCCGCGGAGTCGGACAGGCGTTTTGCCTTCGGCTTCGTCGGCTCCAGCTTCCCTTTCGGCTTCTTTGCCTGTGCCTTGGCCGCCTGCTCCTGCCGCTCGTGCCGCGCCTTGCGCAGGGCCACCTCTTTCGTCTGCCGGGAGCTCTGCGCGGTGCGACGCGCACGCAGCAGCGCCTGTCGCGGCTCCAGCAGGCGGGCGTAAGTGGAGGCCGCGTAGGGGGTGAGGCGCAGCTGCGTAGACATCTCCTCCGCGATCTGCTGCAGCAGCTGCGGCGCGGACTCGAGGAGCGCGTCGTCGGCGAGCAGCAGCACCGCTTTCTGCTCCGGGAATGCGTGGGCGAGGTAGCGGGTGGGGTTCTCGACGAAGGCGTGTCGCTTTCTGGCGGAGGCGAAGTGGTAGTAGCAGCCGCGATAGGCAGCGGTGAAGCAGGCGGCGCCCTCGATCAACACACCGTCGACGCTCGCCGTGACGGGGCACAGACGCTTCCACACAGGAGAGGGCCGCAGCCCGCGTTCTTGGATGATCCCTTCCACCAACCTGCCACGATCCTCGTCTTCGGCCAGAGTAGAGGCAGCGGCGCGCGCGTCTCCCGTGGCCGCAGAGCCCACGTCATCCCTTTCCGATCCTCCGGCTGCCGCGGTGTCGCCGAAAGCGTCGGGCTGTTCCCCTGGCGCGAGAATAGCCTCGGCGAGGTCGCACGGGTGCAGGTCGAAGGCGTGGGTGATGTACGACACCACGTCCCCGGTGCTCTCGGACGCGATGGCGTCGACGGACACGTAATGCCCGAGACTCTTCGCGAACTCGATGCTCCGGCGCCAGCACGTCGTCCAGTCCTGCGCATCCAACGGGACCAGGCCAGCAGCCACCTGCACGCCCGCAGCAACGCGACCGTCGTAGAGGAGAGCGGCCAGCCGCAGACGGGCCTCCTGCGCCTCGCGCTCCGCCGCTGCCTCGGGGGTGGTGGTCGCCTCCTCCCCATCACCGAAGGCAGCGCTCTCCTTGTCGCCCTCCTCCGCCTCGTTGGTCTCCGCATTCAGCGCGTCCAAAATCTCCTGCGCCTCCACGGCCTGCTGACGGGCGACGTCCAGCTCCTCGGCCGACACCGCACCGGCGGCCGCGCCTTCGAGCTCCACCAGGTGGGACAGGATCCTCTCGCAGTCCGCCTTCATCTGCTTCTTCTCCGCCGCCTGTCGTGCCTTTTCCTCCGATGAGCTGACGGCGGCCCAGGCGGCGGCGCAGGCGTCCGAGACGGCGGCGGCCCGCGACGCGGCGACCTCTTCGTACACCTCCGGCACGGCGGCGACGAGCTCCACGACGTGACTCGGTCGCGCCTCCTCAAACAGCCGCAGCGCAGCCACAAAGTGATCCTCCAAAGCTGCCATTACCTCATCGGCACCACTGTTGCTCGCAGTAGTAGTGGAGGTAATGCCCGTGATGGTGTCGCTGAAGACGTAGCCGCGGTGCTGCACCCGCTCCGACAGCATCGCCCTCCGCAGCAGCGCCACCTGCGTCTCGAGAGGGATGGGCGAGTGCGACTGCAGGCACGCCGCCACCACCGCACCCGCCGAGTCGTCGTCCCTCCGCTCCGTCCCGCTCACCGTCTGCACGGCTGCCAGGGCAAGGTCCAGCACGTCGAGGTGCACGCAGTGCAGCGCCGCCGCCAGCGCGCGGCCGACGTCGCTCTTGCCGATGCACTGCGGGCCGGTGAGGAGGATGCGGGGACTCGTGTGGCGGTGGTGCCGCTCCGCCTCCTGTTGCACAACGCGCAGTTCGTCCGGCAAGTAGAGCTGCGTGGGGTCCACGAGGTCGCGCCGCCACGCCGGCACCGTCACCTGCTCGGGGTGCAAGAAAAACTCCGCACTGACGGCGCCGTCCGCCTTGCGCAGCCGCTCCTCCGCCAGCGCGGCATCGGTGCGCTGCACGAGCTGACGCAGGTAGGCCGCTGCGTCGCGCCGCTGGGCGTAGACGGCGCACACCTCCTCGCAGGCGAGCTGGAACTGCGTCACGGTGAGGTCGCCGCGGCGGTCGCGGTAGCGGTGGTAGACGTTGTCCGCTGCAGCGCCCGCACGCGCCAGGTTGGTGTTGCGGAAGTGCAGCGCGTAGAACCAGTTGAAGAAGAGCCGGAACTGCGAGATGGACAGTCCCGCCGCGCTGCGGTCGTCGAGGCGCAGTTTCTCGAAGAGCGTGTCGTAGATAGGCGGGTAGGTGCGCGTGGGCCGGACCGTCAGGTAGTTCGTGAGGGGTGCCTCCAGCTCGACGGCGGAGACGGTGCGCTGCAGCGTCAGCACCTCGAGTGGGCTCAGCAGGCCGTACGGTGCCACGTCGCTCACGATGCAGTCGATCAACTCCACATTGAAATCCTCCCAGACGGTGCTGCCCGCCGGCACAGAGGCACGAGCCGCCTCCTCCAGCGCCGTGACCAAATCCGGCAGCCACCGGGACGGAATGCTGTCCAGGAAACTTTCCACATCCGCCTGCGTGTACGTCGCAACAGCTCCATCGTCGCCGTCGCCGTCGGGACGCAGTTGCTTCAACACCGTTGCGGCAGCCTCGTCAGCGTCCTCCGCGGTGGCGTTAGTGTGGACACTGCAGAAGACGCAGGAGATGAGGTGTGTCATCGTGGACGAGGTCAGCTCCAGCGGCACCACGCCCTGCGAGGTGGGACTTGTGTTATGTACATCGGAGGAGGACGGGTCCTCCGTTTGCCCACCCGCCTGCGCATCCTCGGCACCGTTGAGCTGATCGGGGCCTGGGGCACGCAGCGCCCGCCAGAGCTTGCCACGAACCTCCGTCAGGTACGCCGAGCTGAGCGCGCCGTCGACTGAGGACGGTACGTGTAAGTTCATCATCATCTTTTGGGTGATGCGCGCAAAGATCTCTAAAGCAGGAGAAACTCTGCGTGTTTGCGCACGGCTAGATGCAATACGCAATCTGTAAATTGTCGCAGCTTCTCTTTTTTTCTCTGTATACTGCTGCCAGCGCGTGTCCGACGCAGAAAGAAACTCAAGCGTTTTCTCCCTTCTCAATAAACAATTAGAAAAAAAAACACCTTTTTCGCTGTTGTGTGTGGAAAAGAAGATGTGAACACCACCCCAAAAAAAAAAAAGGATGAGTAGACAGTAGAAAGTAAGCAGGAAATTGTGATAGTAACGCATGCTTATTGCGTAAATAAAGCACAAGCCGCATAGCTTTTTCTCATCACTACTGTATTCATTCTCCACAAGTTGTGTACTTTGCGAACGTCAACAGTCTATCTAATTGCAACCGATGACGTTAAAATCATAATTTGAAAAAAATAATACTAGACGCGAAGATTTTGTAATACTGTCTTTGGTGGCGATGTTTCAACAAGTTATGTAGACATCCAATTTTTTATTGGTCACCTCACAGTCTTTTCTTAGTGGGAATAAAAACAATGTCAACGATATATGTTGAACTTCACAGGGAAGCATTCCACAAACACTATCATGTTGAAATGCGCAAGAGTTACAAAGGCAACACACGTGACAATTCAACGAGGAGTTTCCCTATGCGTCCACGTCGGGCGGCTCCGGAATATTCGCTCCTTGAATCCACTCCGCACGACGCAGCAGCTCGAACGCAGGTTCGAAAACGCCGGCGGCCTCCGCGTCGGGAACACTCAGCGGTGCCTGCTGGGCCGTCTGCATCAGCGCCCGCGCGTCCATCCAAAGCTGAATTGTCATCTTGTCGCGGTCTGTCGCCGACTCCATCGTGACCCGTTGACCAGAGGCAGCGGAAGTGGACGGCGCCGCGGGCAACGGACTGGCCGGACTCTCCACGCTGACGTCCCCTCCTCCTCCACCGCCACCGCCAACGCCGCCGGCTGACCCTTCCTTGCGGCGACGCAGCTTTTCCCAGCTCTCCTCCGTTTTCTTGGCTGTGATCAGCGTGTCCTTGGCCAGCGCCACAAACTGACCCACCAGGACGCGCAGCATCTCCACAACGCTGTCCTGCAGCGCCGCGCCGTCAAAGCCGCAGCGACGGGCCTCCTCGGCGAAGCGCTGGAGAGGCAACATCACCGGGGCCACATACCACGAGGCCGCCGCGGGCATTGTCTTGCGCGTGTGCGAGTAGGCAGAGCGCACCGACCGCACGTTCTGCAGGGGTCCCAGCGCGGCATCGGTGACCTGTCGCACAAGGGTTGCCCGCGCGTGCTGCACAAACTGCGCGCAGACGGTGTTGCTGGCAAACTCGAGGACGTCAGCCACCAGCGAGGCGGTGTCGCGCTGGGCAGAATCTTTCGCTACAGTCTGGTCAACGATACCCGCCTGCTCCTGCAGCCGCGTTTGAATAAGCGACAGGAGAGGACCGGAAAGAAAACCGCGCAAGGCGTGGCAGTCGGAGATGGCCAGCAGCAACGTGTCGTTCGCGGCTCCACCTGCTCCCGATCCCGCTGTGAGTGTTCCAGCTGGTGCGTTGGCCGACTGCGCGCTGCCGCTGCCGTTGCTGTTGATGTCGTCGCCGCGCTGCGGTCCGCCACCTGCGGCTCCGGCGGGCAAGTTCGCGACTGCCTCCTGCACCCGCTGCAGCACGCGGTAGCAGCACGCCACCGTCAGCCGCAGAAACCGCGGCGTGCACAGGTACAGAAACACGGATGGGGAGAAGAGGTGCTGCAGCTGCTGGTGCACAATGTAAAAGAGCCGGAGGTGGTAGTCGCCTTCGGCTGACGTCGGCAGGCGGTCCAGCGGGGAGGTGACGGACTGCAGCGCCGTGCCCACCTCGCTGGCTCGCAGCGCGGCGTAGACGTCGAGTTTCCACTTGTGGTTCCACAGCACGACATCCGGCGACTGCCGCAGCGCCGCCAGCTCCTCCACGTCCGCGCACGCCGCCTCGACCGTCGCCAGTACGCCGTAGGCCGCCTTGTACTTGATCTGGAAGTGGTTTGGGATGCCCACCTCGTACAGCGAGGGCAGCTTCTTCACAAGCGTCTCGCTGAGGATGGGCCAGACGATGGTGGCGACGGGGTGCAGCGGCGCACCGTAGTTCTCGCGGAGCAGCGGCAGCAGGGGCAGGTACGTGTTCTGCAGCATCGCCTTCATCTGCTCCAGCAGCGCCACGGTGCTCTCGGCGCTCTGTCGAGCCTGTGTGGCGGCCTTCCACGAGACGACGGCTTCCAGCGGCGGCCGCAGCACGGCGTTGCGGAAGACGGCGCAGAACTGCTCCCGCTCGCCAGCCTGGCTGTAGAGCTCAATGACGCGGCCCAAGAGCTGTCGCGCGGCTGGGGACGGCGCAGCACCAGCGACAGCACCACCACCGTCAGCGGCACGCTGTGGCAAGCTCGCACTCTCAACTGCTGGTGCGTGGCTGTCGAAGGCCAGTCGGCTGACGTGCACCAGCACCACCTCCAGCACGCCCATCACCGCCTGCTCCGCCGCCGACACGTAGGCGGCCATGTCGGCTTTCTCCTGCTGCCGGCTTGGCAGGGAGACGAGTCGCTGGAATACCTCCTTGAGCTCTTGGAAGAGGAGCACGACGTCCTCGAGGATGTCCAGCGCGCTGTCGGAGAGGCGGGCGTCGACGGGAATGCTGAACGCATCCCTCCTCATTCCTTTTTCCCTGTTTGCCGTGTCCATGGGTGAGGATTGGTGAGAAGAGCTGATGGTGCTGCCGCCCGCACCCACGGCGGGGGAGCGCGAGGGCGACGCGTCCACCGTCATGCGCAGCAGCTGTGCCAGGTCGTCAAGCTGGTACGTCATCGTCTCGTACACGACGACGCCGCGCAGAAAGACGGCGTCGAAGTTGCGCTCCATCTCAGCGACGCAGGCCGCCTCGACCCGCGTCTTCACCGCGTGCGAGGTGGTGGAAAGCTGGCCAACAGCGCCCGTCAACTTCTCCATCGCGGCGGCGAGGGGCCGCTCCATGTACGACAGCTCGTCCCGCATCCCTACAAGGTGTCCCGAGACGTTGACGAAGGCGGTGTGCACGTCGGTGTTGACGCACTCCGCAATTTTGTCCTCCAGGTAGTGCGCGTACGAGTGCAGGTCCTGCGACAGCACAGCCAACGGGACACCGTGGTGCACCTTGTCGTTCACAAAGGTGAGCGGGTCGTAGGCGGCGCCGCCGCGACGCTCAACTGAAAAGGATGAGGAGGACGTGGTAGACGCGGCGCTGCTGCTTCTACTTGATGTGGCAGAGGACGAAGACGTTGAGGAAGTGCTGCTGCCGCTGTTGCTGTTGTCGTGTTCGTCCACGACGATGCCGAACTCGTGTTCGGCAAAGCACAGCTGAATGAGCTTGAGTTGTTGTTTGAGTAGCTCAGGGTCCGTCTCGGCAGCTGGGGCAGCGCCACTTGGGCCGGCAGGAGGGGAGGACAGCGTTTCGCCATTTGACAGCAACAGATTTGTCAGTTGCTGAGGAGACGATTGACGCGAAGCGGTACCGGCGACATCGTCAGCACCAGAGCCGGGACCCGCGCCGGTGTCATTCACCTGCAGCATGACGTTGACCAAATAAATGTGACCAAGAAGAGAATCCGCGTCAAAAACGATACGCAAAAGATGTGATGATGGAATAGTTAACGATGATCCACTGTGTTGTTCTCAAATGAAGCCCAGAGAATGACAAAAAGGAAACGCAATGGTAACAGTGCTGCACAACGATACAAAAGCACTGAAGGTGCGTGTGCTGAGGCGATAACTCCTACGATCAGTGAACGCGACGCGACATGTGAGGCGGGTAAGAGATACAAGAGCAGAATCGGAAGAGGACAGTGGCGGTGAGTGAGATAGAAAAAAGAAAAAGCATAACATTTGCTGAGAATTGACAACGTGCACACAACAAACTTTGTGAAGCCACACTAAGAGTCGCCCGCTCCACGTCGCTTAAAAAGGCGCAGTAAACGTTGTGAAACTATTATAGTGTAATCACGCTTTTGACCATCACAACAATTTCATTTCAGTGGTAGCAAGGTTTTGCTGTTCACTCGTAAGCAACCAGTTTAATAAAAAGGTTGTTGCGCAGATGATCAAGTTGAATAATAGCTTCGACTGTATGTCAGCTCTCCTATCGAACCACTCTTAGTAATGAAAGCGCCTCATTTTTGTTTACTTTTGGGGGTTTTTTTATACAAATGTGGATACTGTTCTTTTGGCTCACCAACCTGCCACCTACAACGCATCATTATTGTGCGCAAGCAACTCAAACTTCACACATCAGCACAAACAAAAAGAAACTGAGGACGCGCCGACACACACGAGAAGATCGAGGAGAGGGGGAAAAAAAAGAATGTCAAAGCGAGAAAAAAAAAGAAAAGGTGGCAAGAATCTTCACCTCGGCTTCTATTCCCTACGCGTCTCCATCGTCTCTGCTCAGTCCGATTGGCTGGCCGCCTGAACCTCGGCGGCTGCCTTAATCCGCTCCATGTGTCGCCGCCGCGCCTCGCCCGACTCTACGTCTGCCATAAACGCCTCGCGAGCCTCGTTGTGGCGCACCTCGCGCAGCCACGTCAAGTTCCCCTCCACCTTCTCCTCCGTGCGCGGCTCGTAGACGGCGTTGCCGAACTGCCAGTCGAGGTGCTGGCTGCGCTCCCACTCCCGCACCAGCGCGTCGCGGTGGTCGGTTGGCAGGGCGTGCACAAAGCCCAGCTCGGGCTGCAGCGGATGCGCACGCATGACGGCGCGGGCCGCCTCGGCGATCTCGTGCCGCTCCGGCTCACGCGCCACCGTGACGTGGGTCAGCACAAAGTCGATGATGTTTGCGACGCTCTTCAGCTCCTTGCGGTCCTCCGAGGTGGCGGCGAGGCGGAAGACGCCCTCGACGACCTGATCCAGCACCCGCTCGCGCAGCGTGTCCTCCTCAAACACAAAGTTCTCAATAATGCGGCGCTCCGGCAGGGCCGTCAGCGGCTTGCCTTCGAAGTCGAGGCGGCGCAGCTCGTAGCCGTCGCGCTGCGTCTCGGCGAAGATGACCTCCGTCAGCTTGTCCACGAGGTAGTTTTTGATCTCGGTGCTGTCCATGCTGAGCACCACCTCGGCGAACTCGTCATCCCACGCGGGTGGGCGGATGCCGCGCGGCGTGGGTGGCGTGTAGTCCTCCGGCGCGACGTTGGGCAACCACGGGTACTGCGTGTGCCACCACTTCCACGCCGTGGCGGACGTGCCGCGCGTCAGGCCGACGCCCTCCGGGTTAAAGCGCTCCACGTAGGGCTGCGGGCGGTGCGAGTGGGACTGGTCCCACTTGCTAATGCCCTGCGCCTCCCGCTGCCAGCGGTTGAGCTCCTTGTACTTGTACATGTGGGGACGGCCCCGGCGCAGCACGTTCTTGTGCTGCGACTTGCGCACCACCACAGTGCGCTGCAGCATGTTTGACGAAAGCGGGAACTATTAATTCTCTTGCGTGCTCGTCACAGCTTCCCCGCTACTACGGAAATGAGTGACTGTAGATGATTCCACAGCTACATTACATTTTTACAAAAAAAAATGTTTTAAAAAAGCAGATGAAGATGGTGGAAGCAAAAGAGTTGGGAGAAGAGAAATAGCGGTAAGAGAGAGTAAAACAAGAAGATAATGATACTCATTTGCTGTTTGCGGGCAACACCTCAGCAAAGGAAGGAAGATAAACTCTTAAATTGCGCGTGGGAAACGGCTAGAAGAGCCGCAAGACGACTTTTAGACGTCATCTATCAGCAAACATCTTGGATTTTCAGCAACTGTTGTCGAAGTCAGCATCGCTTTCCAGAACAAAAAATGGTCTTTCTACTGGTTTGCTTCGCTTTGTTCTTTGTTTTACTTAGGATACTTGCATCCCTGCGTAGGTTTATGTCAGTTAATTCAACGGAAAGAACAAGGGACTAGAGAAAAAAAAAAGCCTGACCAAAAAAGAAACGGATTGTAGTGCTTCTTTTAGAGTAACAACAAGTGGCAAAAAAACAGCAACCGTCCATGTGGTGTCAGGAAAAGTAACGGAAAGATTAAAAAAAGGAAGACCATCGCCCGACGCTGCGTGCGTGCATGCCACGATCGCTTGCAGATTCTTCTCTTCCGTTTATTTCGAAAGTAATTGCTGACTGGCGTATGATTGCAGTCTCCACTTTACGAAAATTGCTCTGGTCAGCATCAACGGCTCGCAAACGTGTGTTTAGCATTCCCGTTAGCAAATGAACACAAAAATAGGAGACCAATAAATCAAACGGAAGGAATAGAATACGACAAACAGCTTGCGCCGCGGCGAATCACCAACATATATATAAATGTATCAAGTTTGAACAAACCCATACGTCTTTGGTGTCTCTGAGGCAGTTGCTACGCTCAACTACAGAGAGGGGATTTGAAAACAAAAAAAAAAGCATTGATGTACTTATTCCTCAGGGAAGATCTGAGCCAGCTCCGCAACGAACACCTTGTGCTTGTCATTCGACCGGTTCTCGGCGATCCACTTGTGCACGTCCTCGTCGGTCAGAAAACCCTGCTGCAGCAGCTCCATCATGAAGTCGGACGAGATGTCCTTCATGAACGGGCGCTGCTTCACCGAGGCTATGCAGGTGAGGATCTCGCTGGGGTTCTCTTGGTTGGTCGGGTGCGACGCCTTCCACGCCTCCAGCACCGACGTCCACACCTCCAGGAAGTCCTCTTCCCACTCCATCTCCGCCCCCTCCAGCGGGATGTAGAGCGCGTCAAGGTAGTTCGCCGTGCGCGCCATCACGTTGCTGACGAGGGACAGGAAGTCCATCGAGGTCGTCGCCGCCACACACGCGACGAAGCGGCTGTACACCTTCGGGAAGTCCTCCTTGATGTTGTACGCCACGGCGTTCGTCAGGCACCACGAGTAGCCGCGGGTGAGCTCCTTGACGTCGAACATGCCGCTGTTCAGCGCCGACGTGAACAGCTTGCGATCGTCGTCGGACGACGTCTCCGTGACCTTCTTGACAATGACGTACACGGCACACATGCGGCACATGTAGGCGGCGTCCTGCGGCACCAGCTCCACAATCGCCTTGCCCGCCGCAGCCCAGTCGCCGTCCAGCGAGGAGTCGCGGATGGCGCTCAGCACCTTCGAGGCAAGCTCCTCGTCCACGCACTTCGGCGGGGCCGCCAGCGCCATCAGCTTGCGGTCCTCCTCGTTCATCGGCGCGGGCGGCATCGGCGCCTGCGGTGGCAGCGGCGGCGCAGCGGCGTCGCCCGGGAACGGCGGCGGCGGCGCGTTGAAGGGCGGCGGGGCCATCATGTAGTCGCTGTTCGAGTTGGAGAACTGGCTCAGGTCGCCGAAGCTGACGACACGGTCCTGGCGGTTGCCGGCTGGGCCACCACGGCCGAACTTCTGGTCGGCGCTGTCGGCCATGCTCGGGGGACGCGGCATGCCACGGTTGTTGTTGCCGCCGCCCGCGTTGTTGTTGTTGTTGTTGTTGTTGCCCGCACCACTACCGCGGTTGTTGTTGCTCGTGTTCTGGTGCTGCCACGGCCCGCTACCGCCGCTCATGTTCGTCGAGGACGGGTTGCGGTGCATGTTGCCGCCGGCAGTGCGGTGCGCCGGACGTTCATTGTTGTTGTTGTTGTTGCTGTTCTCGTTGCCCTCGCCCTCAGCGCCGGACGAACCCTGCGCCGGGGTGTCCTTCACCTTCCAGCCCTCGCTGCGCCACTCGAGCAGGTTCTGGATGAGAAAGCGGATGCGCCGCGAGAAGCGCGGGTCGTTCATCGCGGAGTTCAGCGCGCGCCAGATCGTGTCGTGCGGGTGCTCCGAGCTCGGCGCGTCCTTGGCGGCGGCGTGCAGCGCCGTTGCGGCGTTCTCGTCGAACTTCTTGCCGATGACGTTCATCAGGTTGACGACCATCTCCAGGTCGACGTCGGTCGTCACCATCTTCGAGCTGGGCACGAAGTTGAGCACGAGAGCGGTGGAGCAGATGGCCAGGATGACGCGGTGGAAGATAAGCGAGCGCATGTAGAGCTCGCCGACGAACTTGATGTTTGCCATGTTGCGCTTGCGCAGCTGCTCCGCCGCCTCGGGGTCGGTGGTGGGCGGCTGGTTCACAAAGTTGTCGTGGAACTGCTGGCAGCGCAGAATAAGCACCGTGCGGACGCGGCCGCTGGCGGGCGGGTTGCCCTTCGCCGCGTCCGCCGCGCGCAGCTCCGCGACACGCTTGCCCACCTCCGACTCCGGGTTCGCCTCGGCATCGGCGATGAGCTCCTGCTCGTACACGTTGATGCGCTGGCACAGCTGCGCGTAGATGCCAGAGAAGACGGGCTCGGCCATGGCCTTGTTGAAGATGATGTCGACCGCGCCCTTCAGCACCACCGGGTTCAGCACCAGGTCGGGGGAGAGCGCCTCCTCGGCGATGGTGTCAAAGTTCTTGTCCGTCAGCTTGTTGAGCGAGCCTTGCACGCGACGCAGCTCAATCTCCGACTCGTCCATATCCTTCTTGTCGCGCACGCGGAAGCCGTTCTCCGACATGATCAGCTTCGGGATCTCCGCCTTGCGCTGCTTCTCCATGCGCGCGGTGAGCAGCACGCGCTCCAGGGAGAAGTTCGGCTCCGGAATCTCACGCCAGGTGTCGCGGAAGGCGAGGATGTCAGCCAGCGTCATCTGGTTCTTGACCTTCTCCTCCTTCTGCATCGCACCACGAAGATTGAACAGCATGGTTGCTATCTCTTTTTACGCTCTGTGTGAGTGTAAATGTTTAAAAAAAATTGATCGTGAGCTTCAAAAAAGCTACACGGCAAAAAAAAGACTAATGCACGGTTCTTCTTTTGATACGCTCCGTGCAGATACTACGAGAAGCGCAAGAAAACAGTTGGCACTCGGGAACGCTTAACAAGGAAAAAAAGTTCAACGAAATTTCAAAGCAATTCTTTCCAAACGAAAGAAACGACGTACCTAGACTACAGCAAAAAAAAAAAAAACGAAGAAAATTCGATACTTATTGTGACGAATGATGGCACACAAGATTTAAAAAGATGAAGAAAAGGTTCAACAGACGTATTTGAGATAAGCAGGACGGAGCAGACAATTAGGATCACATTCGAGTACACACTACCAAACATCACAGACGACGAAAAAAAAAAAAAAGGTTCCATGTTTTTGCTCAACAATCAAGTTGACACCCAAAACAAAGAAGACAAAAAAAAGAATTCTGTCAAGATAACTTTTTTTTTTGATGACAAAATAGCACGTCGAAACTGGGTTGAAAAATGTTTTTCGATCGGTTTCCTTCGTTTTAATACCAATTCATTTTTATACAACAAATGGTCACTTCGCAGCCTATTCTAACTCTCATCAATTCTTCTTTTTTTTTTTCATCATAAAAAGCGGATTTTGTCTGAAGGCTAACGCGCAACGGCAGCTACCAATATAGACACACAAAAAGAGGCAAAGTAGCAGAAAGCTTTGAGAAATATTTTCTTTTCACCACTTTTTGTTGGCGCTAGTTCTGAATTCTGAAACAGAATATACTGTAACTGTGATGTACTCATTCTAATTATTGTGGAGGATTCTATGGCAGCAAGCTTCTGAGTTCGTTGACTGCGTGCGAACAGTCACGTCGAGCAAGGCGCATCGCTACGCTCGACGGCGATGGATTCTGCAGCATCTGCACCAATTGTTGAGCTAATCTGGAGGAGTCTACGAGAACTGTTAAGCAATCGCGTCGATCGGCATCGGCGCAAAATCTTGGTCCTGTGCTGTCTTGGAGAGGCGACAAAAGCTCGTCCGACAGCAGCTCCGCAGCGCGCGTGCGCTCGCCCGCTACAAGCAACGCCCCGCGTCTGTACTCCTCCGAAAAGGATTGGAAGAGAACACTGGGCAATCCGTAGTTGTAGGCAGCGAGGGATTCTGACCAATGAATGCTTGTCTCGGAAAAAACGGGTTGTGCCATGCTGATTAGAACGATGTGGCAAAACAATGCATTTTTTTTTTTTTGCCTTCGGCACGCGCGTAAGTCTACTTTGAGAAAAGAGCTCTGCACATCGGTCTCTTTAAAATAAAAAAAAAGAGAAGAAAACCGAGAGGAGTTACGAGTAAAAAAAGGGGTTTTTTTTTTGCCGATCTATTTTGCTTTTCACAGCAGGATGAAATGCATCACATCTTGTTCAACTCTCTCCCACTTCTTGTTTTCGTGTGGGTGCCTTTATTTTACAGAGTGCAGTCTGGGGGGCCGGATGGGAAACAAATCGAAGGACATTAGCCGCCTTTCTTTGCCACGCAGCTTCACTGAGACGCGCCACACTCCGTTCTATGAGCACTTTTCTTTGTTGCTCCTCTTTTAATGCTTTACATGCACGAGCAAGAGAAAGATAAAAATGCAAAAACGGAAAGAAGAGCAACCCATCGCCTACAACGCAAACAGGAAAAGAAAACTTGAAACAGCGAGAAAACTATACAATCGAAAGCAACAAAAGCCATTATTCAGCCAAGTTCATCGGCATGAATTCTTGTGTTAGCAACGCTAAAGGGTGGAAAAAAATGAAAAAAATAGACTCAGCATCAAAGTCACCAGACAGTATCGTGTGGCCCACCTAGATCAAGTAGAAAGATGCAGGAAATGCCCAGCTACAGAGAAACAGACGTCAAAGACACGCCATGACACTGGAAGGTGCACCCATGGAGGAGCAGCACACCAACCACTCCCTCGTCGTCGCGTGTTTGACGACTTCGCACCGAGCTTCGCCTCTGCTTCCTTCTCCTTCTTTGCTGGTTTTTTTTTTTTTTCAATCGCGGTGGATGACGCCGATCTTCTCCCAGTACTCGTCACCGTATTTGTTCAGCTCCGCCGTCTTGAACTTAATGCGATGGGCACGCCGGAGCAGCTCGCGAGCGTCCTTGTTGTCCTGCAGGCTCTTCAGCGCCGGCAGCATCTCCTCAAAAGACAGCGACAGCAGGTGATTCTCCTCCCACTTCATCAGGGCGATGCCGGTGCGGAAGATAATCTTCCAGCCCTCGGAGAAGAAGATGTCCCAAATGCGCAGCAGAGCGCGAAACGGGAAGTGCGCGACGAAGAGGGTGAGAAACCACTGCGAGGCATAGTACGATGGCTGGATCTCCAGCTCGTCCAGCCGCTTCGACAGCTTCGGCAGCAGCCGCGCAATGAGGCGCTTGAGCTGGTAGAAGAACTGCTGCAGCAGCGGGAAACCTGGGCGGAAAAGCTCCCGCATCTTGTAGCGCTCGTTGAACATCATCTCATGCAGGGCCCAAAAAGACTCTTCCTCGCCCATCTGCGTGGAGAGCGCCGCGACGAGGAAGCCCATGCCCTGCACGTAGCCCACCTCCGGATCGCTGCCGGCGTACGCGTGGAGGACGTTGCGCAGAAACGTCTGCCCCGCCCCGCCTGCGTCTTGAAAGAGCACGTGCGTGGGAAACGTGCGGGCGAGGTCGCGAGAGATGATCGCATCCACCTCCTTGTCCGCCAGCTTCTTCTCCCGCAGCGCGAGAAACACACCGGCGTTCTCGTCGGAGTTCAGCTGGTGGAAGGAGCCCAGCAGCAGCTGCCAGGCGACACCACGGAAGCGGCTCGGGATGCCTTTGCGGCACCGCTCCTTCAGCTTCGCGTGCATCTTGGTGTTGGTCCGGTTCCAGTCCGCCGCCATATTCGCCCACTTAATCTCCCGCCGCACAACCTGCTTGCCGTCGATGCGGCGGATAAACTTCTCGTCTCGGGCCTTGGCGTCCTCGTCAATCACAAAGCCGAACTCGTCCACGAACTGCTGCTCCGCCTCCTGCTCCTCGGCGTCGAGGACGCTGTCGTTCCCCACGGCGTGCCCGTTCGTGCTACCGGCGTCGTTGTCGTTGCCGTCGTGGTTGTTGCCGCCCTCCTCCTCCGTGTCAGAGTCGCTGCCGCCCGTCGGCGCCGCACGCAGCTGACTCTTGCGCAGCGGCTGCGGCAGCGCGGCGCCCTTTACCACGTGCCGGTTCTCCGGGATCAGCGGGGCGTGTCGGGAGGAGACGCTCGACGGCACGGCGACGGAGGTGCTGACGGACGAGACGGACGTGTTGGAGGGACCGAGATGAATCTCGCCGTGCGGCTCCGGCACCACCTGCAGCGGCGAGGACACCAGCTCGATCTTGTCGGAGTGCACCGAACCGGCCACGTCGTGGCCTCCCGCGGCAGCGTTGGCTGCGCGTGAGGAGTCTGGCACTACCGTCGTCAGAAAGCTCGAATTGTGTGCGTCCTTGCCTGCCGCTGCAGTCGACGCCGTTGACTTCGACGATGCTTCTGGCCTCTTCGCGTGGTTTGGCGTCGGCGCAGATGGCACGCCATCCTCGCGGAGCACCGAAATGTGCAATGAAGAGCTTTCCACTAAGTCCTGCTGCTGACCATTCTCGGCGTCGTCCGTCATAAAAGCGCTGCTCTCGTCCATTTTG